>PVKN010006355.1:0-28661 GCA_004027915.1 Capromys pilorides
TAACATATAAGTCAAACACATTTATTTTAGCTTCCTACAAAGTCAAGCTAATGAAACAACAAAGAAATGATTAATGATGATGTGTTTTTGGAAGTAAATTGCATAGAAGAAAAAGAGAAGTGCTTTTCTCAGGAAAAGTATGTGCTTCCCAGGCACTCTGAAGAAGGAAGAATCCTTGAAACTAGAAACACTTCCTATATTTTCTCTAGTACCTTCAAAAATAAAGAATTCTTAAAGTGACATATAAAAATCTACCATGCAAAAGGCTAATATACTAATTTTGAAAAGATAATTTACTGGGTTTTTTTTTTTTTTTAGATTTTTGACTAGGAGAGACAAGTATCACAATGCTATTGTTTACACAAGACAAAGCTGGTGCTGGTCTAGCTCTTGGCCTTGGACATATTCTGTAGGGACTTGGTATCTAGGCCCTGCCCCAGAAATATTGGGGTACAATATCTCTTGACTTACAGGGTTGCGTCCCAATCAGCCCTTCAAAACCTGAAAATACTGTAGGCCAGAAAGTGCGTGCAGCATACCTAACCTACTGGACCCCTTAGTTTGCTAATATAGTGGGGAGGACACATATAGTGCTAGTCCAAGGGAAAAAAAAAAATTCAAAACTTGAAACACAGTCTCTGTTGAATGCATAACTGCTTTTGCACTGCAGTAAAGTCAAAAACTCAAATGGAACCATGCTAAGTCAGAATCTCTCTGTGATTAGTTGGGGTACTACTTGCATAGCAAGACTTTCAAAATCTCCATGGGTGATTCTACATACAGCCAAATCTGAGAAGCATCATTCTTGTGAGTTCTCTGAGATGTCCATCTTTTTTTCTATTACCACTAACTTATACAGAGTTGTGCTAATCCAGTGTAAATATCGTTGAATAAATATAATTAAAACTGTTTTTGGAGCATTAATCATTCTTTCTCTGAAGTACAGAAAATGATTAAAATAAAAACATGCCCAAATATTTTAAAAATTTAATCTCTCTCTACAATACTTAAAGATCTCTAACATCCAATGAGAAAAACTTCTTTTTTTCACCACATTTTTTTTACCATCAACTTTAATATCAAGATCCTATCATACTTTCTTCAATTCAGAAAATCTGTGGCACCTGCCCATGAAGAGATTTGTCATCATACACAAAATGCTAAGCAAAAATATATAAACTATTGCAGAACATAGTAAAAAATGTTTACAGAAATTAGATTACTGGTGATCAGACAAGAGATGATGTTATCCTAGGCAATGGAGACATAGGGAGTAGCCCTTCCTGCAGTCTGGGGAAATGTGGGGGACTTCCTCAATGAAAAATCATGCCTTTGCTAAGGAGAACAAGAACTGGCCAAGAGAAAGATCAAAGAAGACTCTGGGAAGAAGGAACAGCTTGTGTGAGGGCACACTCACCATGGCTTCTGTGACAAGTAGCGTTGTTCAGTGGCATCAGAGCTTGTGCTAGATTAGGTGTTTAAGTGGGAGAAGTGGTCCCCTAGGCAATAGAGTGGGGGATCAAGACCTGAGAAATAAACGAGGCCCAGGTAGATCATAGAAGACCCTGAAAATATTTTAGCTTAAGCTCTTTTATCCCTGTAGCTGAACAAAGACTTGCCATTCATTTTTATGTAGGAAAATATGATAACTGAATTTGAGTTCTTTTGAAGTTGTTTTTAGATGTCCAGACCTGAAAGGAAATTTTTATGACCATCCCTGTACAGTGAAGATCTTCAGGTACAAATAAGAAAACTGTGGGTGGCGTCAGGGCTTCATAGCACTTAAGGGGAAAGTCTACAGTCTCGGGTAAGCATTTTAGGAGTCCTCAACCTGTGAACAGCAATCGAACCTGTGGGCTAAAGAAGCTTCACCCTGGACAGATCTGTGAATCAAGAGAGAAAAGAGAGCACAGAGACACTAACACAGAAGCAATGGGCAGAGGGAGAAACTAAGAAAGAAAAAGGAGAGGACACAGGGAGAAAGAAGGAAAACTGGCACAGATAGAACAGAACCAAGAAAGAAGCCTTTTAAGGAGAGCAAACCCCACCATGCTATGAAAACAGAACCTGCCTCCAGTTCTGCCTGCATAGGTCTCATTCCTGGGTCTTTTCTGTTGCTGACCCAGAGCCTGGTAAGGAGTGTGGATGTGATAAATGTGCCTTCCATGCGACTTGTAGGTGGACTGGGACAAAGCTGGCATAGAAAGCCGAGTCCAGCACTTATCCTACGAGGGAGTTTGGAAGACGCAGAAGAAGAATGCATTTGACTGATATTTTACTAGTTGCTTCCTTCTTTTAAAAAGCAGTAAATGAGCATTCATTACTTAGCAAGGCATATATATATATATATATATATATATATATATATATAAAACGTAGGATTTATAAAATGTTTTCAGTACATGACCTAACTTTCAGCCTCAAAATGCTGTTGGATGCAAATAGTTACTAGCCTTTGTATGATGGATACAAAACCTCAAACCCACGGATGTTGAATAGATTGCTCAGAGTTACACAAATTACAGATCTATCAGGTATTGGTTTTCTCCCCATGCACATTGTACAATTGCATACATTAGCACACGCCTGTTCATCTGGGTCCCTGCCTGATTTTCTGGTTCTTCTCTTCATGTGTGCATGTCTCAAGAACAATTCTAGGGCCCCATTCCCATTTGTACAGTGCTGGGCTTTTTCCAGGGAGGAAGGAGGCTGACATATTTCACTGGATAAACACAAGTGGCAAGTGACAGTGATTTACGCCTGCCTTGCAAACTTCTGATTACCAATCATCGCCTGCTATGTAAACAGGTGTAAACTGAGATTTAATCAGTTTACACAGGGCGGTAAATAATTTAATCTCTCCTTAGCACGGTGCTTGCGAATGTAAATGTTTAAGCCAAAACTGTGGCTGACTTTGTGATGTAGGCCTCCCGCTTCTCAGCCAGGAAAGCTAGGTCCACACAAGGCTCTCAAGTGCCCCTGCCTTGGGGCAGAGTTACAAGGCCGAGGCCGAAAACCCAGAGTTCTGGAAGGAAACCTGTTTTTCCCACTCAGAAGAACAGCCTTAGGCCCAGAGAACTGGAAGGCAGCATTCCACCCTTCATTCTTTCGTGTCCTGCTATGTTTCGGTCTCTCTTAGCTTTTCTTCACTTTTCAGCTCTGCAGATATCCAGAGTGGCTACTAGGGCACGAGAAGGCAGGCCAGGAAAGATGAGGAAGATGCAGGAGACAGCAGCATTCCGGGGAGCTACACAACATCCTCACTGGGAGACTGACTGCTGGGCGCTCACCATCCGTGGGTGTGCACCTGTGCAAATGACCCCAGGATCCTATGGGAACCGCATGCAGTGTGTCCTCCAGTGTCAAAAACCGACCGCTCATGGTACTTTACAGCATCCACCAGAGGAAAGAGTGCCACTGCTGTGAATTTTCCACCGCTATCACTCATGTTCTGCTCAGTCTGTTTCTTCCTGCTGGCTGGGATGGCAGCCATGTTCTTCTCCTCTCATGTTTGAGCCTGGGCTTTTTCCAGGGTGCAAAGGCCTTGGCCAGCCCAAGGCCCTATAATTTCCATGTCTTTTTTTTTTTTTTTTTTTTAAGGAAGGGTCTACAGGGTGTTTAGGGTCTCACTATTAGATCGGACTCATGGTGATCTGCCTGTATGCAGTCTCCCAAGAGCTGGGATTACAGGTGCATACCACCACCCCCAGTCTCAATTGCCATCTCAGCACACCATGGGGGTGGGGCCAGCAAGGCAGGCTAGGGATCTAACCCCTGGCCTCTGCACCTGCTTCCAAGCACTTTAATCTGCTGAGCTATTCGGCAGGCCCTTTATAATTTCCATGTTAATGGAGTTGGGATTCACTACACCTGGCTGGGTGTGAGCCAAAGGATAAGATTCCTGACTTATTTCTGGGCTGATGGAGAAGTCTAGTGTACAAGCAAAGGTTCTATCTGCAGCAGCATTTGTAATCCCATGGCTTGGATTTTGCTAGTTAAAAATATCTTAGAACAGAAAACCTATGCTCAGGCCTTTAACTAATCCTAGTTAAGAAATGGATTTCATTTTCTCCTGTACCTATAGAGTTAAAGTTTGGAAAGAACACCCACTACTTACTAAATATAGTTTCTTATTTCTGAAAAACTTGTTTGTTTGCTTGCTCATAAGGCTTTCTTTTCTTTCCTGACAGCATGCACCGAGTTCTAGGCACAAGCCAGGCATTACACTGGGAATCTGTTCTCTCATTTAATCCTCAGCTTATTCCTCTGCTCAGTGGAGCATTCACCTTGACTTACAATGGAGAACAACATACAAAGGCTTCAGTCACTTGCCTGGGGTTAGTTAGTTAGCAAAGGAGGACCAGCATTTGGGCCGCAGGCAGATCTCTCCGCCAAGAGCCTGTTATTATACATTATGCCACACCATATAAAGCATTTATCTTTCTTATTCCTCACACCTTCAGAAGGAAGGTATCTCTGGCTATGACTCAGTGATTATGTGTCCATCGATGCGGGGAGGAAAAGGCAGAAAGATTATCCGAGAAAATTAAAGTCGTGTTTTCTTGTTTTAAAATAGGCACACTGTTAATTCAATTAGTACCTACCTAGATCAACTTTGTTAGGTAACTATCATTATTATTATCATCTCCATTTAACAGATGAGAAAGCAGAGAGAGAGGGGGAGAGAGAGAGAGCCCCAGTGTCACACATCTGTGTGTTAAGTGTTTGGACCAGGGACTATGCCAGGCAGTTTTTGCCCAAGCCACAACTATAAGTTGCACAGATGATGGTGCGGCAGCAAGGAGACAGAGTCAAGCAACACGTAGGACGCTTGGTTGTTCCTCATCATTCAGTACAAAGAAAATAACAATCAGGGCAGAAATTATTTTAAAAATCATTTTGGTGAAATTGTGAGATCTCCTACAGCAAAGAATATCTTTAAATTAAAATAATAATAATAATAATTTTTTTAAAAAGTTACTTGCCTGTCATGACTGGAAAATATGTCTGTACTGGTAAAGAGAGATTCAAAACAAACACAAAGAGCAGTGAGTAACCCAAAACATCTCTGGGCTGTTTCCCAAGGAATGATCTGGGACTTACAGTGAGGGGAGAGGAGCCAGAATGGAGGGGAGCAAGACAGTGGACACCAAGCGCGCTGCCACTTACTTCCGGACTTGTTTCCCTGTGCGCTCCACCGCGTAGTAGCCTGGCCTGCATTCATATTTGCAGGTGGTACCAACATCATGACTGCCCTGGGCACAGCGAGGCAGGAGCAACTTGGCATTGGGAATGGCGGGGGGCTCGTCACATTCCACCTTGCAGTACACTTCAGGAAGCGACCACAGCCCGTCCTCAAGGCAGGTCAACCACGGACTCAGTCCTGACTCCAAGAAAGAGAAGCACAGGGTGCTCAGAGGCAGAGGAACAGAGAGCAGCGTGAAAATCTTCAAAAGCCACAATGCGTTAAAATTCCAAAAAAGCCACAATGTCCTAGTGTGAGCACCGTCTCTAAAAATCTCACATCAAATGTTCATCATTTATAAGTTCAATGGCATAAGCACCTGCCAGGCAAGTGCAAGGGCTTAAGTTTGATCCCCAGAACCAGAACAACAACAACAACAAAAAAACGTAAATGTTCATCCTTTATCTTATTACCCACAGATCATCCATTGTAGCCTCATGTAGGACAGAGGTCACATAAATTGTCTTTAAAAGGAGAATTCACTACCTTCCTTTCTACTCACAAAGGATAAAAATATAATAGCAGTGGTAATAACACAGCCAACATTAAAATGACAATGCATGACATTTTTTGTCCTAGTTATTATTGCCGGGCACTTTTTGAAATATTTTGTGCATATTAACTTTTGTAAATTCCAAATCACAACCTTATGAAATAGATTCTCGACTGGGCAGATGAAGAAATTGGGGTTCAGTGGCCGAGTGTGGCAGCCTATGCCTATAATCCTGGCACTTGGGAGGCTGAGGCAGGAGGAACATTGTGAGTTGCAGACCAGCCTGGGTTACAAAGTGAGCTAAGTTTAGCCTGAACTGCACAGCAATATTCTGTCTCAAAAAGACAAAAAAAAAAAAAAAAAAAAAAAAAAAGTGGAAAAGAAATTAGGGTTCAGTAACTTGCTTAAAAGAGCAGAATTAAGATTTGAAGCCACATCATTTGGATTCTGAATTCTGCTAAAATACCACACCCTAGGCCTCAGTGTAACTCTTGGGTTCTCCAAGTGCGAGCCGTGAACCTACTAACAAAAGCAGCACTAGCCCATACTAGACCTCGAAAACTAGAATTTCTCAGAGCAAGACTGAGAAAATTTATAGTGTGTGTTACATACATCAAAGTCTGAGAATCCTGGGGAGGAAAAGGCAAAGTATCGGAGTCAGTTAGACCTGTGGGTCCCATCTTCCTCTCTAACCTTACAGTGGAGGGCCACTGATAAACTCTGTTCTTCTCACCTATAATATGGAACAAAGCATGAGTAACACAGAGAATGTCCATAAAAACTGTCATTTAAAATGTACATAATAAGGACTGATGAAAAAAAAAAAAAAAGGAAAATCTAAGCTTCTTCCATGAACGAAGACCCTGAGCCAGGGTCTTTCAGGTAGTCAGGCCCAAGGAAAGGTGTTGCCATTTGGGACTTTACCTGTGTATCCACAGAAGGTGTCAAGGTGGAGACATGGGAAGGGTGTGGGGTAGAGAAAAGCACACCAGAGTCCCCCAGGTAAGTGCCTGTTGGCTAGACCATACCTTGAAGCTTGGCTGGTGGCACGCAAGAGATGGAGCAGCGTTTCAGAAAGCCGGTGCTGTCTGAGCAGGAGAAGTTTGCGTAGCTCACCAGAGACGAGTCAGGGATGCCACAGTCAAGAGGCACGCAGCTCACATCCTGGTCCCAGAGCCCAGCAGAGCACGTGAGCAGATGCTCCTAGAAATGTAGAATTTGCCCCTGTCAGTGTCATTTGCATGGGTTATTGGAAGAGTTTTTAGGCTTTGGAGGAGTCCTGGTAGGCTTTCATCTAAACATTCAAGTCAGGAAAACTATTGTGACTCTCTCTCTCTCTCTCTCTCTCTCTCTCTCTCTCTCTCTCTCTCTCTCAGGATGCCTCCCTGTTTAAATGTAGTCTCATGACACCCAGCTATGATACCCATGAAAGAGCCTCTGGGTGAAGGAAAGCCATCAGCCAGCAGGGTCCTCCCCTTGCTCATCCACATCTTTTCTGTGCTCCTCTCTACCCTGTGCTGTGCCCAGGGGTCCTGATTCCAGCACAGTCGGCCCAGCAGCAGGAGATTGGTCAGAGAGGAGGCACAGAGGGCAGCCTGGGGACTTATTCTTTGCTCGTCTTCCACAGGGAGGTGCTGCAGCAGGGCAATGCTCCCTGTGGCCGGCCTCCAAGCCATCCGCTCCTTCTGCCCCTTGGTTCTGTTGCACCCTACAGTCAACACTTGAGGCTGCAGTCAAGCCCCTTCACCCTGGGCTGCTGCACCACCTCCTGTGATTTCCCATACTTCCCCGTGCCTTTCTCAATGTTTGTGGATTGCCCTCTTGCAAGCATGCCATCTTCTTCCCCCTGGTGCCCTTAGTAAGTGGACCTGATAACACTACTGAAAAGAATCAACTCCACTGAGACAAGTGTGCAGCATCTAAGAACTAGTGAGAGTTAGGGCATACACAGTGTCTTCTGCACCCCGTGGTTAACTGGGAGCTCCTCCTACCATCTCCGGGCTACAGGCAGCCCCTGAGCTGGATGCTACTCACTAAATGAGAAGATGCTTTTGAGCACCTAGGAGAGCCAGGTCCTCCATTAAACAAGACGTCCTCCCTCATGGAGCAAATCACATATTGAAACGGTTGCTTAAAAAATATCTAAAAGAGGATAATAGAAAAAGGGAGAAAAAGATAGAAGGCAAAAAGAAAGCAAAGAAAGAATCCATGTCAGATGTGGCAGTACATCTCTGTCACCGCAGCACTTGAGGGCTGACACAGGAGGACTGTGAGTTTGAGGCCAGCCTTGATTATTGAGTCTCTCTCTCTCTCTCTCTCTCTCTCTCTCTCTCTCTCTCTCTCTCTGTCTATCTCTGTCTCTCTTCTGTCTCTCTTCTCTCTTCTCTGTCTTTGTCTCTCTGTCTCTCTGTCTCTATCTCTCTCTGTCTCTCTGTCTCTATCTCTCTCTGTGTCTCTCCCTGTCTTTGTCTCTCTGTCTCTCTCTCTCTCTCTCTCTCTCTCTCTCTCAGAAAAGGACAAGTTAAGGCATATATTCTTGTGTGTCTTGTTTAAAGCTTTCTTCCTCCTTTTATAATTATTGGGATATAATACAAATATAATACAAAATACAAGGTAAAGAGTGTCTACAATAAAGTACATAATGTAAAATACTGGAATCTGGGAAGGAAAACTATGAATGCTTGAAGATGAAGCCACATCGCGTGCTGCCACCATGTGAACTGAGGTGGGCAGCTCTGTGTGAGCTGGGGGAGGGGTTGCCTGACCTGGGTAGGAAGACAGAGCACTTGGGAGGAGGGCAAAAGGTAGGGGTTGACCTGCTAGAGAGTCTACACTTGGCAACAATTCAGGGGAGGTGGGAGAAGAAGGCAGCTAGGCTGGGGATAGGATAAGACCTAGGAACCCTGGAGCTCATGCCTTGTTTGGGGAAAGTACAGTAGTTGCTGCAGTAGTGGGTTCAAGGTTAGAGGGGGGAGGGTTATTTCTGAGATTAGAGTGGCACTAAACCAAGTGTCAAGTGACTACACCTGCCGCCGCTGCCACCAGCTCCTGGCTGCAGCCCGTCCCTGCTTCCCAGTGTTTCCTTGCTGCGTGCCAGAAGGAGCCGAGTCAAATCCAGACACATTTTTCTACTTAACTTCAGTTCTCGTGTCAACAACAAGCAAATATCCCCCACTGTCTCGTGATCATGAGCTGGACTTGTAAATTGTCCTCCATGGGCCAACCTCAGGTGACAGGAGTGGGCAGTCTGTGGCAGAGCTCTGTGGCCAAAGCCACCATATTGCTGACAGAGAGTGAGTGCACAGCCCCCTCCCCCTACCAGATCCTACCCCCTGGACACCATCACAGCTGAAGCCTGGCTCAGACCATAACAAGCCACTGATTGTTTAAAAAATGTATCTCGAATGCTGCATCTCCTGCCTGGTTTTCCTGCTGGCTTTGTCAGGTACACCCATCCTGTCTTAAGTCGCTCCTAATGTCAAAGCACTGTAAACACTGCATTTGCTTCTCTCTGTCTTACTTATCATGCCAATCTATATAGCCCTACCTTTTCTGTCCCTCTTTATTCTTCCTATCTTGCTTTAATGCACACATACCTTGACCAAGCTAATACCAGCTAAGCACAGGTCATAAGAGCTTTGCTTTTCCAACTGAAGTTTCCTAGACCAATAAGTTCATTCTTTTTTTTTTTTTGTGGGACTGGGGTACAAACTCATGACCTTGCACTTGCCAGACAGGCACTTGTGCTACGGAATTATCTTCCCAGCGCCTATAAGTTCATTCTCTAAAAGACAGCAAAGCTTCAATTCTAGGCAGAATCAAAGTTCTCTGAAACCCAAGGTTTCTTCTTTCTGATCATTTTTAAGCAAGTAAAATACTTCCATGTGTTCACAACCCATTAAGTAAACAAGTGGCACAAAATTCGTTTCTAAAAACTCAAACCTTTCACCTAGTTTATACCTGATCTACAATCACACGTCTATTCTTGTCTGTTAACATATCTTCATGGTTCTCCCCATGAACCCTATTCTCTTTTGCCTAGTGCCTCTTTTAATCTCAAAATATGGCCATGTTTTCTAAATGTTGATCTCATGTTTTAATTCCTTTGTAGAATGTTGCAATTTCACTAAAACAAAACTTGAAAACAAAGTTCATAGGAAAACATTATTATGTTGATAATAATGGCAGTTTATCAGAGTGTCATGTGCCTATCATTTTATAGGAGGCTTTTAAATTATTTCCAGCTGGTCATCTTAATAATGCAATGCAATGAGTACTTGCATTTCAGTTATTTTACAAATGTGGAAACCAGTTTGATGAGTTTCTTTTATTTGCTTTTTCCTAAAGTTATATGCCTCATACATAGCAGAGTTGAAATTTCATTCAAATCTGTCTCTTGAAACATGATCTTAACAATATATTCTGTTACCTTCAAACTACATTGAAGTCTTAGAAAGGGTGTTATAGCAATTTGGAATGGGTCTCTTAGAATGCAGAAATATAGACAATTCAGCCAAAGCTAGTATCATGATAGAATCTCTGCCTCAGTAATAGATTTAATACTTTTGGGGTGAAATTATTGCTGTATTTCTCCAGTCTTTTTGTAAGAAATCACAGACACATCGATTACAGAATATCCTGCCTACAAATTGTGAATGGCTGTGTATCTTTGCATTCTCATCTCACAGTTAAAGGTGGAGAACATCATTTCTGGCAAGAAAACCAGAAAAAAGGAGACTAGAAAAAGCATTCGTGTCTACTGCCCACCTAGAGAGCAAATTCACACCCTAATAAAGAGACTTGCAATCCTTTATGTCCCTTGTGTTTTTATTAAGCTATGCTTATTTTTGCATACCACAGCCTATTTTTTCCCCTTCCACTGCTCTTCCCCAGTGAAGCCAGAGGAAAAGGCATAAGTAACTTCATCCCCAGAAGCATGGTTTTGATGAGCACAGGCTTCCAACTCACCTGAATGGGACTGAGGTACTGCCCGCTGCTGGTCTGCAGGGCAAAGCCCTTGATACAGGTGATCGAGCACTTCATGTGACCTGGGCTCTCAGAGGTACAGTTCACCACATCCGTGTGGTCAAGCAGCAATGGCACACAGCTGGCTGGCTTCCCACAGGGCTGGGGGACACAGCTGGAGATAACAGAAGCAGAAGCATTTGTTGTGGCTTACATCTAGATGTCCCTCCCCAAAGTCTCCTGTGCTCATAGGTGGAGCTTTAAGGAGGTGACTGGAGACTGGGCATGTGATGCTGGGTTGGACCACTGATTGGTTTAACAAACCTGTGAGTGTAGATGACAGATTTGTTGAACAGGAAAGACCTATCCCGGACATAGGTAACAGCAACCAATAACGTGGATAGAATAAAAAGGTAGAGAAAAAGGAAATCTCCCTGCTTCCTGCCTGACATGAACTACTTCTTTCCCACATCCTTTTGCCATGTTGATCTGCCTTAAAACCAGCCAGCTATGGACTGACCTTCTACGAAATGTGTGTTAGAATAAACCTCTCACACTTTAATTTGTGGGTAGTGAGTATTTCGTCCCAGCAATGAAAAATGTAACTAAGCATCATAGAACTGGCTCAAAACCAATAGCAGCAGTGACTTTATGGTTCCATCTAGGAAACACACTTAATTAGAGACAATAGTCTCTCTTTAAAATCGATATTTACCTCAATTTGTATTTCCTAGAACGTGTGTATTTCCTAGAACCATGGCACATGATAAACATAAGCAGTATCAGCTAGTGAGTAACAATTAACCAACTTGCATGACTTTTCTAGGAGTGACGGGATAAAATGGACAGCAGATCCCAGGAGGAGTTTTCAATGATACTAGAAATGAACTTATCAGGGGGTGATGCTTGAAATATTGAACAGTCAGCACTGCTGACTGCCCCAGCAACCTGCACAGATCCAGAGCCAAGCTCAGGAGTGAATATCGGAGATCCCTGGTTGTGTCAGGCACGAACCATTAGATGTTCAATCACAGACAGGTCCTAGTGGGTACTGAAGAAAGGTCCTGCCTATCTGAAACAACAGAAAATGTAAAATTTCTTTACCAATGGATAGGGAATTACTTTGTCTATGGTATAGCTGAAGCAGAACACACCACTGGATATCAGTAATATTAATTTTAAATTGGGTCCACCAATAGAAGAAAAAATTCACACACACTGAATCCCTATGAAATGCTTGACATTACACTGACATCATCTTAGCAGAGCGCTGCTTTGAGGTCTGTAAGACCAACCAGTCAGGAACAGGAGAGATGTGCAAACTCCCAGGATTCAAGAAGACACAGCTCACACCTATAGAACAGTAAGGATGCAATGGAGCAAGAAGAATGTAGCCCTTCTGCCATGGTGGACCCGAGATTAAAAATGAAAGTGTTAGCACCAGGCCGGTGAGGTTGTATTCTGTATATTGCATTGGCTGTCTACATGATACAGAGTGAATTACTCATCTTTCTAGCATTTCAGTTCCTACTGCTATAAGATGACATCATGTCTTAGTCACTTTCTTCATCACTGTGGACAAGAAACGTGATACCCACAACTTCAAGGATGAGAAGCTGGTTTTGGCTCCTGGTGTTCAGAGAAGCCAGCCTGTAGTCAGCTGGTCCCAAGAGGGAAGGTTCTAGCAGAACAAAGCTGCTCACGCCACAGCAACTAGAAAGCAGACAGTGAAGGGCAGAGTTGGGGAAAGAGTGGCACACCCTTTCAGGTCATGCTCCCAGTGACGAACCTCTTCTGACTAGCCCTCTTTCATGAATTAATCAATCTACTGATGAGTACAGTGCCCTATGCTCCAGCACCTTCTGGAAGTCGAAGCCCTGGACACTCAAGCCTTTTGGGAGACTGTAGATATCGTAGTTACACATATGTTGTGACCATTCCCAGATTAATTCCCTCTGCTGCTCTGGTGCCAATGGCCCAGGCCTTCACATCAGTAACCGGTTTCCTGTTGATTGCCCTACTTTACCATTCTGCTCTGTATCTTTATTTGATTGGTCGAGATTTCTAAAAGGATTTCCTCTCACAAGAAGTCCTGAGGATATCTCCCTCCTTCAAGCCTCCCAGTAAAATTACAAAAACACCTACCTCCTAACATTCTTTTAGTCTATCTTGTACTATGTATGGATTTTCTTGTTCTTAAGCTAATGCATAGTCACCTCTTTATCCGAATGTAATTAGTAAGTCAGTATTAACTTGAGCTCATACTAAACTACTAACTTCTTAAAGAGAAATACTACCTCTCACCCACTTTTGTAGTCCCCATGCCCTTTGCTATAGTAGACATAAGAAAGACAGACTGAACTAAATTTCATATTACACACAGAAAAGTAAGATAATGGCTATTAAAATAGAAAACATGCTAAATTGTATGGTGACAGATAGAGATCTGAAATACAAAAATACCATCTAACAATGAGTCTACCATCTTGCATTATTCATTCATTCATTCATTCATCAGTAAACATTTACTAAGCACTTGTTCTTACAAGGCACTGTTCTGAGCACTGGTGTAACAAGGACCATTCCCTTAGGCACAGAAAGAAGGGGAAGAAGGGAGGGATACACCAGCAAGTTATTTTCGAACAAGATGTTTCCTTGCTCTTGATGTTGTTGCCAGTAGTGCTAATTACTAGCCAAAGCGACTAGTGATTCTCAGCAATAGTACCCTCTATTTCCCCTTGAGTTGGCTGGAGTCAATGATTATATCAAAGAGTCAGGTAAATATAAAAGGAAGTGGAAAATAAAATATCATTTAATGTCCACATATATAACTGAGTGTTGATGATGAAAAAGCAGTAGCCCTAGACGACCTGATTAGATCTGACTGATAAATTGCTGCCCCTAGCCATACACTTGTGGGATTGAAACCATTTCTTTTATTCATGCTTCCTAGGTATGTGGTGGGGGAGCAGGAGGTAAGTAATGTAAAATAAACTTTTCGCTCCTTTGTTCCCTGTGATGATGTGGTGCTCATCATGTGACCTGATGAGGGGACAAATAATTGAATTCAAGGAGGGGGAATTGCTCGTGGAAGCATGAACTCCCCAAATCCAATGCTGATGGCTGGATATGCAATATAAGAAACTGATCTTTATCTCTGAGTCTGTATTTAATATTTGGATAAAGGCACTAAAGCTTGGCCATCTTTTATGGGATGAGAACAGAATACCTCTCTAGTGATGCTGAAGAACTCCAAGCTCTATTAACACCTTGGTTCTAGTGAATTGATTGCCAAGAAATGAATGTGAATGGCTCCATACTTTTGTCAGTGACTTCATCTGAGTAATCCATATTACTGAGGATAAACACATGGTAAGAAAGGACAGAAAACAAATAATTAAATGAGCCTTCTCCCATCAAGATGGGGTGAACTTCAGAAAGCCCAGTCACTTGACTCCAGGGTAGGCAGCAGAGGAGCAGGGGAGGAAGAGCAAGATGGGGAGACCAAGACCAGAGAAAAAGAAAAACAAAAAAGGACCAAACCCGGACCTGTTTATGAAGTGAGAAATGGTTTTAGGGCAGCTGCTGCAAATTCTTTCACTAGCTTATATTTCCATTTGCTTCCTTTTTAAGGAATTTGTTTTATGAGGACGGTGTTTGTCAGGTCGTTAGCTTCTGGTGGCATCTGGTACCAATTGAGCACTTCTCTCTCTTGCACCCCAAACCTAAACCCCCTTTGGTGTTTCTCTTCCACTATAAACATTGTCCCTCAGAGTGAAGATGCAGTGAAGGTGTTCCTAGCATCTCACCCTTGTCCAGGCTATGGAAGCCATGGTATCACAAAGACATGCTGTGAACAAAACTGATTCATCTAAAACTGTCTTCTTATGGTCCTTGCACAAAGTTAATGAAAATGGCAGAAAGGATGCCCCACCGTGCCCCTAGAGAGGTGGGAAGGGATGTATTTATCTTGGTTTGACATACAAGGAAACTAAAGCTGTGTGGAGACTGGCTGGAGGCCACACAGTCAGCCAGAGGAAAATCTCCAGTTGCATCTCCAAGCTATGCCATACAGGGCCTGCCTAGACCACGAAGCCATTACCTCCAAGTGAGGTGACATTTCTGCTGCTTTTTCCCCCTTCAGGAACTAGCGACTCAAGCAGGAATAAGCAAAGGAAATTCTCAGCAGGGAAGGCAAAGGAACAGGATAGAATGTTGGTCTACTACGGTCTGGTAGCTTTCCCTTAAACAATAGCAATGCAGCTGTCACCGGCTGCAAGCACCCTGCATGTGTGAGTCCTACTTCAGCAACACCACTGCGCACTTCTCCCTGCTTTTGCAAGATCTTTTGCACACCTCATTACATTGTGTTTTCAGGTGGAGCTATGAAGCTCCCCATCATATGGGATTCACAGACATTCCCATTTAAACAAGGAACAGACTTTTCCAAAGTGTGGAATTTTTCATAATGGAATTTCAAGTCAGTGGACCCTAAGGAGTCACACTATGTAGATGGCCACCTATCCATAATTGTGGCTTTGTTCTGTGTCTCTCTTCTTCTCTTAGAAACCTCTACTTTTTCTTCTAGTTCTCACTTCCATAGCTTAAAGGCCTAAAAAAGAGGCTTTCCATTTGATATATCCCTGCTCAAAATATATTTCAATCTCATGCTCTGAAGGCCACCAGGGTTACTCCTAGCATTGTTCTGCTGTCATGATCCATATTTTCTCTTGGCTGGTTGGGTACACAAATGATATCTGGAGTTGAGAAACTTCGGTGGGCACAGCTCCTTGTAAGTTGGGCACTCATTCTGTGAGACAGAGTTTCTCAACCATAGCTGTGTGTTAGACTCACATAAGTAGCTTTTTTAAAAAATGGAAGCTGTATGTGATGGTGCATGCTTCTAAGCCAAGAACTCTGGGAAGCTAAAGCAGGAGGATCACACATGTGAACCAAGCCTGGACAACTTGGACGTAGTCAGATCTTGATTCAAACTGCAAAGTTCAAAAGGGCTGGGAGTTCAGATCAATGTGAAGGTCCCAGATTCAATCTCTAAATCCCTAGTACTAGGGGAAAAAAAGTAAGATAAGCCAAGGTGAGTGGTGGGAAGGAATGATAAAAGTATACTATGTGCATGTTCAAATCTGCCAAAAGGAAATCCATTAATCTGTATAAACAATATGTACTAATAAAAAAGTGGAATGAAAGGTAGACACTTAGGCCTCTTCCCCTGGGGATTTTGATTGATTAGGCCTGTGGCAAGATCTTAGTCTCTATGATATTTTCAAGTTTCACAAATTTTGATGCTCAACAGGAGTGGAAATAAAGACCCTGATACATGTAATGTAAAAGTTACATGACTAAGTTCCATAGGTTAAGACTATGAAATGGCAAGCATGACTTCAGAAGCAGAAATGGGGCCCATCATTATGCCTCATCATTATGTTTTTTTTAATGTGTTTAAAACAATTTATCATAGAAAAGGCACAAAACATCCCTCCCATTCTGAAGAAACTGTAAAAACAGTGCAAGACAGAAAACAATTAAATCACTTTATGAACCCATGGATCCTCAGAGAAAGTTTTGTTTTTGCATTTTATTTGAGAATGAAAAAGATCTGGAAAGGCAAAAGAGATATCCTGAGAAGCCATTTCTGAGGCTTTATGGACAGAACACATGGAAAAGTAGTAATCTCAAGGTATGGATAAAAGTACCATTTCCTCTATCACTCTGAACTAAATACAATTTGGTACGTGCAGATCTCTTAAATTCTAACAAATTCAGAGAGTTCTACACTAAAAAGAATCAACATCTATATTTGAAGTTCAAATTTAGAGACAGGTCCACAAAGTCTTCTCATTTCATTCAGTGGTTAACGAGAGCAGGACAAGGCTGGGGACAGAAAACAGACATTGTTCTCTACATAGAAGGGTCAGACTCACTAAAAAATTTGTCATCAGCTGGTTGTAGAGGACACCAAGCTCAGCGGACTAAAGTGTCTGCTTAGGCAGATGCAGGGACTGGGTTCGATCCTGGGTGTGCTGTGCTGACCCCGCCCCTGGGGTGCACTGAGATGGCAGATTGGGACTGGGCATGGTGGTGCATGTGCCTGTAATCCCAGCTCATGGGAGGCTGAATATAGGTGGATCACTATGAGTCTGATCTCTGCAGTGACACTCTGCAGAG
The DNA here is from genome assembly GCA_004027915.1 of Capromys pilorides. Lineage (NCBI taxonomy): Eukaryota > Metazoa > Chordata > Mammalia > Rodentia > Capromyidae > Capromys > Capromys pilorides. Next base: position 16,890 of record PVKN010006355.1, read on the forward strand.
CCTGTACTAAATACATCATCATCATCATCATCATCATCATCATCATCATCATCATCATCATCATCATCAAGTAAGTAAAGAAATAAAAGACATCAAACAGCTCTTGTTAGTGTTCCAGTTCTTTAGGCCACTATGGGGATACTGGCATAGCATCCAACCTAGCTCTAGATGTGGGAAGCTGGGTAGCTCCTAACAGAAGAAGAACATACTGTCTGTTTTGCTGACAGTCACAGGCAGCAGAACCAACATTCTGCTGTGTGGCTGGGTCAGTGATGGCAAAGCTTTCAGAACTTTCAATGATACAAACAGTCCACTATAGCACATGTGCTATATACGATTGTTATCACTGGTCCAGGCCATCTTGGGAGAACTTGAGAGGGCTCTGAATTACTCCAGAGTCAACTAGAATTAGTACTAAAACAGATTGCTTTTGTTTCTCCCATGCAAAGGTTGAGGAAAGTTTATGCACTAAACACCCCCCCCCCTCCCCCCTGGGATCACAATCTTAGAGAAATTAGACTTTGCTACAATTGAAATGGAACTTAGGTACTTTAATCCAGTTCTTCATGTCAGAAATCAGAAAACTGAACCCAAACAAAATTATGGGATATTCTACCACTTTCTAACACATTAGTATGATAATTCAGCAAGAAAGAATGATTTAATAATCTTTGGTCCAAAGTCAAAATCAGAGTGACATCAACTTTTGAGTTTTTCTAAAGTCAATATTCCACCTTCACTGAGGCATCCAGAAAAGTCTGACTGCAACTTTTTTTTCCTAGAATCTATTATTTTAGGAGAAATTGCCTGGTCTCTGTACCACACTTTTCAAGAAACATCTTGCTTTGATGGTGAAAACAGTAGACCAAGGCCCCATGATGGGGTCTGGTCTTGGCTTGCCCCTGTTAACCTCTATAACCTTGAGCCTGTCTCTCAACCATTCTGGCCCTCCGTCTGCAAGTTTAGAAAATGACAGAGTTCAACTAGGTTCTATCACAGGGTCCTTCCAGCTTTAACATGGTATTTAATTTCACAGATGAGGTGATGGTGGTATTGGGGTGGAAACACAAAAAACTCATGAACAGACAGGATGTGGTGGAGAACTGAAGAAAGAATTTCTCATATCCTTCTTTTCCCAGTCTAAATCTTTGGCTTAATATCCCAGGTTTTTAGTTGTGTAGTTAAACAAGATATTGCAGTGCTTCTCTCCAAGAAGTACCACCATTGACTAAATAGTAATCCTAGTGAGTTTCTCTAGAACAGCTCCATTAAGGTTAAATAGTGAAAGAAGATCAGATTTCTCTCCATTCCTCTACTCAGTTTTATTGATTCTTATTGAAATCAATGGATATGGGATAAGAAGGGATGTATGCTCTGGATTTGGCAACAGATGGGAGTAAGACGTAGGTGGAAGGGACTGAAAGAGACAGAATCCTCATCAATCTTCCCACCACCAATTGCAAAATTGAATGTCACAACAACATCTATCCTTAGCTTTGCTGTTTCTCAAAGTTAATGCAAAAAAACAAAAGCTAAGCAAAACAAAATTTTCCATTCTGCCTCCCCATGCTACCTCCTCACCTCTGTCATCCTTTCTGCTCTATAAGACAAGAACCAGGTTAAATACTAAATAAATTCTAACACCCTTCTTGGGCCAACCAGTGCTGGTAATTTGAAATGTTTTACTGAAGGACCACACAAACTGCGGAGGAAAAATTGATCCAGGTTCTCTCTCCTAAAGATTCTCATGTGAATTTCAGCAGTAATGTCAATGATTCTTTTACATGATAGAGGAAGAAAAAATTACCATACCAAGCAGAACTTTTCATTCCTGCATCCTAGGAGAGTGGAGTTTGTCCCTGTCCCTTTATGTAACTCTCAGCACCAAGTGTGACCCCTGCAAACAGTCCTGTCTGGGCAAGTCTGTCTCTCTCCGAAATGTGACCTATCTGTAAGCGGAGGCCCAGACTCCAGTGGTCCCTGAACTTGGTAATTTACTTTGCCCATTTCTACTTCAGGGCACCATTTTTTTACCCAGCCTGTTGTAACACCAGAAGTCCCACCTAAATGCCCCATCCTTCACAGGTTTCCACCTAACAGCCCAATATATTCCCTTTCAAAACTTCTCACCAAGTTTCAGAACAACCCATGATTTTTGTGTAGATTATAAAATATGGTAAACATCAAGGAAAAGTTAAAACAATCAGTTGCTGAATAATATGCAGAAATTGTACCTCCTAGCACGTCTACAGGGAAGCAGAAGCATCCACTTGGAACAGGAGGAGGGTGTGTATTCATGCGGATCTGGCTACACACACTATGTATGAAGGCAGTTGCCACTCCAGGCAGGGCATCTCCCAGTAAGGAGTGACCACTAGAACCCTCCAAATGAACTCCCTCCCTGCCTGCCATTCATCTCTGGATGCCACTTAGACTATTAACGTTGCAAGGGACACTTCCTCAGCCACATGTACAGGCTCAGCCTGGAGAATTTCTAAACATGTGGAGCTAAGTGAGAAACAACACTGATGAAACTTAATGGGCATGGGCTTTAAACTGTGCCACTTGTAGAGCAGTGGCAGGAAGAAGTTGGGCTTCTATGCTTAAATTATGCATAAGTAGAGATCCTGAGGATTTGCACAAACACTTTAAATAGGTTCCAAAATCACATGCAGAAGTAGAACTTAAAACATATGCTGGGGCCCTGTAGGACTCTTGCAATCCACAGTGGTTGCTTTTTCTTTAAAAAAAAAAATTCTGGAATCTGCAACAGAAGCTTCATGTTGCTCCCATAATCCATTAATCCCGGAATTTGCCCGTCCTTGGTTGACTTCAGATTTTGGATCATTACTGACTTCTGTTCTTTTGTTTTTCCTAGCACTGTCAAATCTGGCAACATTAATACTTTCTTATGGAGAAATGAAAGCCTAAAGATGGGAAGAAACTGCACTAAAATCATGTGGTGAGACTGCAAGGGGCAGCCCGGAGCGAGAGGCCAGGGGATGCTGCTGGGTTTCCTGCCTCTCGGGTCACCAGGCGTCCTCCAGGAGTGCAGGCAGAGCTGCAGGCAGGACCAGCTATGGCCTGGGAGTCATTCTAACCAGAGTTCATGGCCAATCCATCAGTCAGCATCTGGCAAGTGGGCAGGCTGACAAAACGATAGCGACAACTTTGGAAACACTGGTTTGTTTTTATTTTCTGTGCTTTCTCCCCCAGCTCCCCTGAACACAGACTATGCTGGCAGAGTTAGGGCTAAGCAAAGTTGGGTAGCTGGGAACATTTTAAATTCATCTCTGTTCTCAGTACCATTTTTTCTACTTTTCGTCTTCCCCCAGAATTCCAGATGCCTACAATAACTTTCACTTCAGCAGGGTCCTGGTATGGCTTTTGAGTTATCAACATCAGTAAGAGAATATGACTGGTACACATAGGTGATAAAGACATGAGCCATGTTTATTTCTGGTATGCAGTTATGTTGTTTTAAACAAACATCTTGAGATTTTCAAGACTTCAAGAAAATTGTCCCTATTTTCAGGTATTGCAACTCACTGGGCATGCACTGTTTCAAAGACACTGCTTTGAAGTTAGCCTTTTCCCTGGAATTAGACTCCAGTTCTAGGTTTCCATGAGCAAGTTGTACCTGCTGCTGGTTCTGGACTGAAAGCTGCCACCAACTTTTTCTCAAAAGATATTCTAGTAAACCGGGCATGGTGGCTCATGCCTGTAATCCCTTCACGTGGGAGGCTGAGGCAGGAGGATCAGTGTGAGTTCAAAATCAGCTTGGGCTACAAAAGTGAGCTCAAGGACAGCCTGAACTGCATAGCAAGACCCTGTCTCAAAAAGACAAAAAAAAAAAAAAAAAAAAAAAAAAAAAAAAAAAAAAAAGATATTCTAGTAAGAACAATCTCAGACATGGTAGTGCTTTAATTTTAGTAAAGGTTATTCTAAAACACTCTTATTCACTTTCCAATTAAACCCACAATGAGGCCACATCTATGGCCTTTTCATTCGTCCTCTACAGCTCTATGAAAAAAAAAAAAAAAAGCCATAACGATGCAGCTAGTTCCGTGTCTCTCACTGCAGAACTTGTATCCACCAGGCCATTTGTCATTGACCAGGGCAATCAGCATCCTCTCTAGTGGGTTCTCCTCTTTCTCTTTTATTTTATGGGCAAATCACTCTGGGAAAAGGAAGTTGGGCAAGAAACCTAGGGAACAATTGAGCAGCTATAATTCTTTCCTTGCTCAAAAGAAACTAAGCAGAAACAAAAACAGATTCAATGTTAATTTGCTAAACTGCTTTGGGGAAGGAGATAATCAAATGAGTAGAAATATAATACATATTTCATTTCTATAGTGCTGCCTTTCCCAGCAGCAAGAGAGAACATTTCCCATCACCCTGGAGCACTGAAGGAGAACTCTCTGCTAAGAACAGAAGGCAAGGAGCCAAAAAATAAACAGGAGTTTTAACCTGCAGTCTATAGGCAAAAGAAAAAGAAGTCTTTTACTTTAGGAAACTATTGAAATGCAGGCCATCTGAAGCTGCTACATGATGCTGAAGAAGGAAAAGAAGGACTGGCAAGGTATAGGGATCTGATTGAGGTAGAAAAGGAAGAGAAAGGTTGGCACTTAAAATAGGAGTTCCAAGGGCCAGTAAGATAGCTCAGCAGACTAAGTGCCTGCTTAAGCAAGCACAGGGGCCTGGGTTCAACCCCAGGTACAATGCCACGCTGGCCCCACCCCCAGGTCACACTGAGCCAGTGACCAAGTGCAGAAGTGTTGGCGCATGCCTGTTATCCCAGCACCGAAGTGGGTGAAAACAAGAGGATCATTGAGTCTCAGCTGCATAGTGAGATCCTGTACTAAATACATAAATTAAAAAAAAAAATCGGAGCTTCAAATAATTGAAGTACAATAAGAATTGCTAAAGCAGCAGCCCTGAGCATCCCAAGGAATGACATAACATGTAGCAAAATGACAGATAATAGAAATGAAATAATTCTATCAGCAAAAGGAGACTCAGAAATAGATAGCGTCATGGATAAAATGGCAAGGTTCTGAGCTGTGCCCTGCTCTCCGTTGGGGTTCCAGGTTCTACGACCTGGACCTACCTATTTTAGTAACTAGAGTATAGCCAAGAAGAACATTTTCACACCTGTGTCCTTCCATCTCCTAAACAGAAAACATAGCCACTTCCTCCCTGAAATTCCTGAGTTATTCCTATAGTCATAGAACCATAGATGAATGGAAAAATCATTTCTACCACACCCCTTTCTCTCCAAGCCAAATTCTGCATCTAATGAATTCTCCATTAATAATGGAGTTGACACTCCCATCATTGAATTTTACTTGTATCATCTCCATCAGCAGAGCCACCTATGCAAAAGTACTTCCTAAGGCTAAAGATACGTTTTGCATCACAAACATGTAGGTATTTTAGAAAAGATGTCTGATGAGAGCAAGTACCTGGAATGAATAGCCTGGCAGAGCACAAATCCTGCATCACAGCTAAGTTTATAAATTGCAAACAGCAAGTGGAGTTGCTGGGGAGTAGCCAACTGCTAATTTTTGCGGATTCCATTTCAGGAAAGGTTAACATGAAGATCAGAGGCCAAACAGAGCTGAGCAAGGTGAATGAAGTGGTAGATGTGCACGTAAGTCAGCAGATCTCTGTCTGTGGACCCCGAGGCACCCAAATGAAACACACATTCTTCATTGATCATTTTTTCAAATGCCTGATTATTTTGTTTATACAATTTATTTAGCAAAGCAAGGCAGGTATGTAAAGTATGTACTTGTATCTGAGCATTTTAATAATAAATATACAAGATATAGGTATTTAATTCCTATTGATATCCAGGATAGCAACCTAATAGCAAATGTTTTTAGTGTAGGAGGTACATGCTCAGTTTAAGTATTGTAGGTTTGAATAGAAATCCATACTAGGGCTAATATGTGTTTTGGTTACTTTTCCTGAAATGTTATTGTCTTAGTCACTCTGTTGTCCCTGGACACAATGCCTGACACACACAACTCAGGGATCGACAGGTTTATTTGGTTCACAGTTTCAGTCCATGCTCCACTGGCTTCAAGGCAGAAAGAGCACAATGGAAGGCTACACCCAAGAGAGGTGTTAAACTCATGGCAGCCAAGAAGCAGAGAGAGGAGGGGAACCACAATGAGAATGCACCCTCTCAGGCCCCGCTCCCCAGTGACCCACCACCAAGCAGGCCCCACCTTCTAAGAAGTCCACTTTAGCTCCCCAATATCTGATGATCCTCCAAATAGATGGACTTTGGAGGATATATGACATGTAGAATATAACTTGGCAAAAAGAAAAAAAGGTAGGAGAATAAAAGGAAAGAGAAACTTTGGAGATGCTGCCCTTTAAAAATACTTAGTATCTACTTAAAATGACACGTTTTCTTATAAAATTTAATGTATGATCACCATATGAATGAGAGATTTCACTCCTTCTAGTATTTCATCAGAGAAATTAAAAACTGATAGCTACACAAAAAACCTCCCCATGGAATTTCACAGCATATTTATTTGTAATTGCTGAAACTTGAAAGCAACCAAGATTTTCTTCAGTAGATAAAGGGAAAAACAAACTTTGGGTATACACCCATTTAATGAAATATTGTTCAACAATGAAACACAGGAGATATCAAGCCATGTAAAGACACAGAAGAGACTAAGATATATACTACTTGGGGCTAGGGAGATAGCTGTGTGGCACAAGTGCCTGCCTGGCAAGTGCAAGGTCGTGAGTTCAAACCCTGGTCCCACCAAAAACAAAACAAAACAAAACAAAAACATATATATATATATATTTCTTAGTGAGAGAGGCAATCTAAAAAGGCCACATATTACATGATTCCACCTACATGATTTTCTGGAAAAATTGTAGAGAGCGCAAAAAGATTAGAGTTTCCCAGGAGAGTTTGGGGTTGAGTAGTACTATTGATTATGAGGAAGAGAAATAGACTGCGCATAGAGGACTTCTGCAGTGAAAATGTTCTCTATGATATGTAGTGGTGGACACATGTCATTCTATTCTTACACAACTCCACAGACTGTACCGCAGCACGAGCAAACCCTGATGCAAACTACAGACTTGGGTAATCACAGTATGTCCAGTGTAAGCGCTGTAAGAAATGGTGCATTTTGATGGAAGATGTTGATAATAAAAGACAATAATTTGGGTACACAAAGCATATTAGAAATTTCTGTATGTTTCATCAAGGGTTGTTCAAACAGTACACCTACCAATACCTACAGAGTTGCTATTGGAAGACCTTGCTTGTAGAATCACTGCTCCTCCCTCCTCCTTTGCCCTGCATGCTAATTCTTTACATGCCTCTTGTGCACCATGTTGTCCATGAAGTTGAAACTATACAGCTAGAGTGTGTGGTTCTATCAGGGTATGTGATGCACACAGCTAAAGACTTGTGACTCCAAGATCTATACATGCATTCACCTAGTCCAGGCTAATGTATTATGGCGGACAAGACCCCTACCTTCTGTCCATGCTCTTGTGTAAACCATAAAAGTCAGTGTGCATGAGACTACTTTTTTCCTTCTAATGAATTAGTAAGGGTCTAGTTCTGTGATCCTAACACAAAAGATTAGGAGGTCACTTTGCTAACAGCTTCTCTCACTGGTTTTGATGGACTAAGATGCCACAAGTGAGGTTCCCAGTGCAAGTAGCTACATGGCGAGGATGTACGGGCAGCTTCTGACAAAAACCCAGCAGGAAGCAGCAGCTCTCTGTCTGACAGTCTCTTGGAACCAAATGCCAACAGCCACAGGGATTTCAAAATGGATTCTTCCCAAACACATCTTAAGATGGGAGCCTGTGCCTCATCAATACCTCATTAGAGCCTCTCAGAAAACCCAGCTCAGCCTTGCCTAGATGCTCAAACACTGTGACATTATAAATGCACTGGTTTCAACTGTTAACTTTGTAGCAATACTGTTAACAACAGTAAAAAAATTAACACATACATAAACGAGGCTTACAAAGTGGGAATTTCATTTCTTGCATTACCTACACTTCGCATACCACAGAGAGTGATCAGTCTTTTCTTCTCAGATTTTTCTCTTTAAAAAAAAAAAAAAAAAGCCCTGTAGACATTGGGCCAAACTGCTCTTGTTTTGATGACCTTAGAGGCCTCAATTCTGTCCACAAAATTATCCTTATCTGCATTATTAATTTACTAATCTTCTCCAAATGTCCAAAGTATCTCTACAATTCCATTTTCATGTCCCACTCCACCAAACATTTCTAACTCATCAGCTTTGTTCCACCATTTCTCAAAATAATACACTCCATTCCCTAAGTATATCTAAAACAGAGGTACTCATTGGCTGGAGAAGGCCAAGTATCTGTTATACCAATCCAAATACAGTTTGAAAAGGGGTGGAGGTTGCCTTGGAGGAAATGAGTAGATGCGTGCTTATCTTTGAAACAGCCTTTCTTAGAATGGACGTTTTCCTTACTAGAAAACAATTACATGGATTTTAGTCCTAGTTTTAGCTAATTTCAGATAAGGTGAAGTTTCAATTTCCATTGCTGAAAAAAAGTGATTCCTGGCATAGGCAGCATTTGAATAGTTTTTGGATGATGAACATTCTCTGTCTTTCTATGTGCATACAGACATCAAGAAGCACCTGAAAATGCACCCATACAGACTCACCATTCAGAGCAGTTTTGGAGACCAAATTGCATTAAAATTTATAGAACGTTAATTGATATGAAATAAAGGAAGTCTTTCTTCTATATGAAGTAAAACACAATAATGTTGACGAATTTCTGCCAAAAATCTAGGACTAAATTTTTATAAAATCAATTCTCATCTGTCCATGATAAAAAGGATCACAACATGAGTACATATATGTATGTTGTACATATATGGTGTATGATATGTATAATGTATATACAATATAGACACAGAGAAAGAGGATAAACTAGAGATAGAAAGAACTCAAGTTTGTGCTTAATATTCATTTTAAAAGATGACTATACTATTTGATTTTTATTAAGATACTTGGCCTTGATAAATGATAGTTTAAAGCAAACCTAGGTGCACACTATGATTTTATGAATGTTACTTATTATTAATCTCAATCAGAATGTATATACATATTAAATTAAGCTAAAATAAGCTTAAAGCATTAAAATAAAAGGATACATTTCTATTTAAGCTCAATCTATTTAGAAGTTGTACTGAAAAGTGACCTTATTAAACCCAAAAGCTTGGGCTGGGGAGATAGCTCAGTAGAATAAGCGCTTGCCTGGCAAGCGCAAGGTCCTGAGTTTAATCCCCCGTACCGCAGGGGAAAAAAAAAAGCCAAAAGCTTACGTGAAATCCTACCAAGAATAAAAGGCAGAAAGCAAAAGGAGCTTTTCTGTTATTTGGTGAGACCAACTCTGCCCGCTATCAATATACTGCTGTGCAGTTCCAAATTCATGCTCACTGATTGTTTTCTGGTTTTAGACCTAGAGCATGAAACCATTTTCATTTTTCCAGTTGGTTTGATGTCCTGTGTTTTAGTAGACACCACTGAGGAGACACTGCAGCATGCTGGGACTTCTCTTTTGACTCCACTGGACCTCCCTAGGCTTGCTTCCATGACACTTGGCATGTGGTAGTGAGTGGGACAGCCAATGGTGCCCACTACCCGGAGAGTAATAATGTTCCTCTGCACATCCTAATAAGCTCTATCAGCAGCTCAGTTGGTTTCCTGTGGAATTCCAATGGATTTCAATGGGTACCTTCAAATTTCATCAGTGCCTAGGAGGTTGCCTCCTAGAAAAAATTAATAGCATCCTGAGGCAGCTTTCCAGCAAGTTCCAATAATTTCCCCATCTACTTCCAGTCTTTTAATAAGCATTGCCCTGGGCAACTTGTTGATCATGGGTCTTATTCTGTGGCACTGTAGCAGACTTTTCTGCATCAGGATGCCCCAGTCTTGCCCTCTCTGAAGCTACTGACTCAGCTTTGGATGGGCAGACTTTGCCCCATATGTACTTTCTTGAGTATTCCTCCACAATCCTAAAAGTATTAGAGATTTCATTACTTCTTAGGAGTTAGCCTCTCTTCCTAGTTAACAGTTGTTTATGGTAAACTTTCCCTATTCTAATCACTATGTCTTTACTGAGTCGCAAATGACATAGAATTGTACTGGGGATGGTATCATGAGATAGATTCACAAAGCTAAGACTTAGGAATCAATTGCGACTTTCAGTTTGAGTACAATGCTTAGCTCGTTGAGAACAGAAAATGGAATCCAGTGAGTCAATGACTTTGACTATGCAGAGGAGCCATCTGAAACAAGTGATGTAGGAGCCCAAGGAGCTGCTCTGCTTGAACGTGGGTGTCCTGAGTGAAACTCACTGAGGATGTCATAGCAGAAAAAAAGAAGAAAGCACAGAGAAGTAAAAGAAAAAGCGGCCCCTCCTCTTCCCCTCATAAGGTCTTTGAGAAGTGTGGTGCCAGTTGAATAAATAATAAAATGATAGACAATAAAACCAGCTCTGACATTACAATGTCGATGATGAGGGTAGATTTGGAATGAAGAGGTAATATACTGTTAGCTAGCATAACTACTAAAAGAGAGTGATAACAAAGAGAGAGGGAGAATGGTATAGGAACTACTATGGTGCTGCTCTCACCCAGTGCCAGGATGTACTGTAAATCTTACATGTTTTATTTGCAGTAATTTCATGAAAAATATAAAGTAGCCTGATGTGGTGGTGCATGCCTGTGATCCCAGCACTCAGGAAGCTGGTGCAGGAGGATTGCAGTGAGCTCAAGTCCAGTTCAAACTGCATAGCAAGACTCTGTCTCAAAAAAGAAATTATAAGATAATCTGTCTCTCCTTCCTTTTCAACAATCAGTAATAGAGAAGAATATGAAACTTTTTCAATACCAAAAATTTAAGGTTAGTACCTAAAAGCTATGGAGATTTCCCTTCAAGTTAAATTCAGAAATATCATTCAAAACCTGAAGGAATCTGACCACCTCCATCCTGGCCTAAGTAGAGACCACTTTAAAGTTCACCCCGTGCTATGCTTTCACACCTGCTATGGATGCATAGCAATGGGCTGTCAGGGTACTGGAAGCACAGCACCACCCCAGAATTCCCAGCCATTGTTCAGCCTGTGTTCAACAAACAACATACAGCTTCTTTTATGTCCCCAAGCTTGGTCCTGGAGGGACAGCCACAACTCCTCTGTACTGAACTGAGATAGACCTGTCCTGCTGGAATTGTATCTCTGCTTCTTTTCCTAACAAAACCAAGGCACATACTTTTTATTTTCTAGAGGGAAAAATGGAGCCATTCTAAAGGAAAGTAGCAGGTGTTTGTTTCTCCCCCTCCCCAACCCCTCTATTCACCTTCCTATTAAAAGCAGTAACTAAGTGGAACTTTTTCCTTTCTGGCCATCTGTACAGACCAGAAATCTGAGTACTGCTTTTTATTGACCAGAAATATGTACTCTATTTATTATTCCCATCAGCATTACCCTCCCTTTACTCCTTTCAGGATTACAAATCAGGAAGGACAACGGTCTTAGTGAAATAAGGCGAAGAGAGCAGGAATGTAGAACCACTGGCAAAGGCCTAAGAGATAAACATTCTATAGGCAGAAGAACTACAGATTCTAAAGGATGAAAGAAGTTTAAAGTTCATGAAATAAATCTTCACAATGGAGTCTCAGAGTAGTCTGACACAGTACTACTGTCTTTGCAAACAGTTGAGTGAAG
>PVKN010006356.1:0-28684 GCA_004027915.1 Capromys pilorides
TGACAGCACGCAGCCTGCACGCGCTGATGCTGCCACCTCCAGTTTCTTTAAAGACAGAGTCGTGAGGATCGCGCCAACCTCTCTAAAATCAAAACGATTTCTGTGGGGCTTGTTCTTTCCCCTCCCTTCCTCATTTCCCTCATAGATGGTCATATTTCAGTGGAAAATCAGGCTCTTATAAAGAAAAAGGCTGCAGCTGATTAAGGATGACGCCCCGCACCTCTCTCCCGTCCTGCTCAGCCAGTGACTAAAACTCTCCGCAGGGCTCGCGACCGACCGCAGCTACCAGTGACCTTGGGAGTGCACTAATCCCTGGCCCGAGGCTGCTGGGCTCTGACAGTCACAAGGGTGACTGGGAGTGAATGGGGAGGAGGCAGTGCCTCGCCAGAAGCTCGCCTTATTTATAGCACAGGCCTTCTCCTCTGCCCCAGCTGTCTGTCCAGCAGCAGAGGCCATGTCTTCAAGCACTTTCTTGGGTGACAAGAAGGATGATAGAGACCCAGGGCTCCAGAGTGAAGATTAGAGCTCCGTGCCCCTTCTCCCTGCTCCTGGGAGCAGTGGGACTTCCTAGCCCAGGGGTTAAGGTGGGAATGTAAGTCCCATTCTTGAGAAACTTCACCTTCCTTCTGGGAGCTACTGGGGTCTGGTAGGCCTGAAAAGCAGGGTACAGGTCTATAATCCCAGCACTCAAGAGGATGAGGCAGGAGGTTCACCATGAGTTCGAGGACAGCCTGGACTACAAAGTGAGTTCAAAGTCAACATGAACTACATATTGAGACCTTTTTTTGGTACTGCGAACTGAACTCAGGACCTTGTGTTTACCAGGTGTCCCTATATTGCGATATCCCTGTCCCTATATTGCGATCTTGTCTCAAAAAAATTTTTTTAAAGCAGGCTGGGAATTTGCTGTTAGAGATAAAGTCAATTTGGATATAATGTAGCATGAGACTGCCACTATTTGAATTAAGAAAAATGAAGGAGAAAGGATTTTGGCTAAGGAGTAGGGGGAAAAGCTGAATGAAGTTGGAGAAGGATCCCCCCACACCTTTAGGTGCTAGGCGAGACATTCCCACTTCCTAAGCCCAGGGCCCAGGACCTTTGACCTCACAGGTCTGCCACAGGTCACAGTGGAGCTGTGATGCTTTACCACCCCAAGTGCCTGTGATGGCTTCTTGTGTTCAGATTTATTTTTTTCTGTTTCAGTGTTTGCTTCTTTTAGGATTAGGGATTGAACTAAGGACCTCCACACAGAGTAGCACCTTCAAGCATTTTAATATTATTATTATTATTTTTAATTTTTATTTTTTAATGGTTCTAGGGATTGAATTCAGGACCTTGCATTTGCCAGGCAAGCACTTATTCCACTGAGCTATCTCCCTGGCCCCCTTTAATATTATTTTTATTTTGCGATCAGGTCTGCTAAATTGCTAAACTGCTCAGGCTGGACTTGGACTTTCAATCTTCCTGCCTCAGCCTTCTGAGTCCTGAGATTACGGGCCAGTAGCACCATGCTTGGCCTTTTCCTACCTTCAATGAAAGTAAAATGTCGCTATCTTTGAATTTTTCTTGCCCAGTTCTTTGCTCAGGACAGCAAGAACCTAGAGAGACTCTCTAGAAACCCACATCACCTTAGCACCCCAGTAACAGTTTCAGGTTCTCTTACATAGAGTTTTAGTTAGGAAGAAATACAAGAGAAGTCCTAGGAAGTAGACTCACTGCTGTCTGAGGAGAGCCCTCAGAGGCCTGCTCCAAGTTCATCTCAGAGGGAGAGCCACCCCAGCTCAGCAGGACAGGCAGGTCATCTCACCTGACTCCAGGCCCTGAGTCACAGTCTGTCCTGCTCCTCACACACTACAGCTGCAAGACCAGCTCCCCCTGGCTGTCTGGCTGAGGGTTGAGCGAGCCAGCTCTCAGGCCTCTGCTCTGACATCCTTGGTGAGCACCAAGCAACATCTTGCCATGTTCCTCCCAGTTTTAAGGGTGTTTTCCCTGTCTTTTCTCCCCCACTTCTTTCACACAGGGCCATCCTTTAACAGAAGACTCTAAAGAAAAGAAGTACCCTCCTAGTCCTTGCTCCTGAACAAACCCCCCCCCCCCACCCCCGATGCTGCTGGGCCTCAGCCTCCCACAAGGCCCTCACTCAGGTGGTACAGGCAGGAGCAGTCACCTCTTGTCCCATCAGGCTAGGCAAGCAGGACCTGCTGCTATGTATCCTATAAGAGACCAGCAAGAAATAAACTCCCCTGTCCAGCTGCCTGCTTTCCTTACCCAGAGTCCAAAGTACGCAAATGAAGCTTGGGGTGCTGGCTCATAGTGAAAGTTGGAGGTTTTATGGAAAGATCCAAGAGCCCTGAAGTGACAGCACCCTTCAGAGTTACTGCTTGCTGGCTCCCAAGTGGCTCCTGGGCCCCAGATCTGCTTTGTTCTGGTTGTAGCGTACACATCTGGGTCCTTGGTGGTGGCATGCTAGGGAGATGAGAGGCTTAGATTGGCAGTCCCAGAGGTTCAGGCTCTGCTGTGTTCTGCACTTGGTAGATCATCCAGGTGCTTTGCCTCTGGTACTTTTCCTTCCTCCCTTCCTCTCTTCCTGATTTCTCTTGGGGTTGCTGAGGATTGAACCTAGGGCCTCATGCCTGTTACACAAGCACTGTTCCACTAAGCTATAGCCTAGTGCTCAACTTCATTTTCAAAGCTACTTTTACCTTACAGGGTTGACTCCTGTCCCAAATCTGTAGCAGAAGCAGGGCTAGGACTTTCCCTGGGCAACCAGTGGCTGCTCTGCTGCCAGGCAGCTCCATTTGGGCTTCTTCCTTACTGGGCCAGCTGTGTGGCTCACCCTGAGAGCTGCCTCTCCTGCAGAGTGCTTCGAGGACTGGGAGTGGCTGTGGGTGACATCACTCCTGAACTCTGATGGCCTGGAAGAGGACAAACAAAGACCAGCCCAAAGGGAGTCTCTCAAGCTCCAAACATTTGATCTCAAAAGTCTGGCTGAAACCACCATGGACAAAATATTTCTGGTCCCCACCCTCACCCCCACCAACCCAAACACCAGCTTCTAGAAGCTTCTGTTAGCATTTGCAAAGATTCCCTCCCTTGGGGGAAGAGCCTGTCTTCTTCCTGGAACCAAGTTAAACCCAAAGGGCCTTTAAAAATACATTTAATAGTTGGAGAGTATCCCTCCCCCTTTAACTTCTGATCTCATTCCCTCTGGGAATCCAGTGACATTTAGATTCCTGTGTGTAAGTTGTTTTTCCTGTAGATTAGCTTTTGCAGGGGGTGGGGGTAAACATTTCCCTGCAAAATCATTTTCACATTTTAAGGAAATGTCTTTCAAGGGTCCAGTCAAACTGACTCCTAGCCTGTTCCCTTCACTAAAACTCTGCAACTGACTCTCACTCTCCAACTTCCCCATTTCTCAACAAATCAAATTCAAACTTACTTCTGTCTGTTATAACACACTCTCTTGAAAATTCCCCGTCCTCCTTTGGCTGCAGTGAAAGCAAGGCCCACTGACATGGGGGCCTAAAAGGTCAGGAGAGGTGAGCCTGTTCCCCCACCACCTGCCCTCCCACCATCATGTTTGCCATGCCCCTGGCCTGGTACCATCAGCAGGGCCACAGGCCTCACCTCTAAGACAAGCTTGGCTGAGGCCAGGCATGGCTCCAGGGTAACACGAGGAAGGGCTTTCCAATGAGGGGACTTAGAGGCGTGGCAGTCACAAGAGGAAAGGCAGTAGAGTAACTTCTCTACCAAGCCCAAATGTTCCTCAGGCAGTCTATGAGGCTATCTCTCCTCCTGTCTTTTTGTCTAACATTGTGATTGCTGTCTTTTGAGCTGGGGGTCTCACTATGTTCCTCAAGGTGGCCTCAAACTTGAAAACCTTCCTGCTTCAGTCTCCTGTGTGTCTGGGGCTTCAATGTGAGCTGCTGGGCCATGCTGACACTGCTGTTGAAGGGTTTGTCTAGTTTGGTTTTTGATTTTCCTTACATGGACTCTCAGTTTTAAAACAAGACTATGTATCAGGGATATAAAAACAAGGCCACACTGAGTGATCAATAGCAGGGCTCTGGGGTGACATGTGTGTCAACAGCAGTCTGTCAGGATAGCAAGTCATCTCCCCTTTTGTCAGGGGTGGAGGTGCTGGGTAGAGGCTTAGACTGTGGACCAGTTGCTAGTCATGCCTCTCGTCTGAAGTACTGAGGGCATCAGACACTTCACATATTCCTTGCCCTGTGGCAAAAGCACAGCAGAGAGCAGTAATATTTCTTTGACTGGTAACCGACATGATGGGGAGCATTTGAATAGTCATCTTTCTCTATTAGTACTCTCAGGGAGCCAGGCAGGCCTGGCAGTGAGCTCCTCCTGTAAGCCCAGCACTTGGAGAGGTGGGAGCAGGAGGACTGCAAGCTCCAGCCCAGCCCGGATAATTGAACAGCTTAGTGAGACCCTGTCTAAAAATTAAAAGTACAACAAAGCGCTGGGGATATAGCAAGTGCAAAAACCTTGCATTCCATCCCCAGCACATACACGCACGTGCACATACACACGCACACACACACACACACACACACACACACACAGAGACAACACTGTGGAGGATTTTACCATAAAGAAAGCATAAATGAAAACATCATGTCTAACCTGATCTAAATGTTAAATTTTTGTTTTTATGTACTAGTTAAAAATAATGCATTTAAAAAACAGTTGTGTGGAAGAGATACAATTTTCCTCCCTCTCTTAGGATCTCCCTTGGGGCCCACACATTTCAGGTGCCAGAGGGGGCATGCAGATTTGATACACACAGGTGGGAGCTGTTAACTCCACAGGTAACGAAAGCCCCAAAGCAGGAGCAGGAACTGAACACTTTCTGTGCCAAGGTGGCAAGGAGCAGTAAGGTGGGAAAACAGCACTCCCAAGGTGCGTTCCTAGACTCCTCAACCTCAGCTCCGTGTCTCCGGTGGGAAGATTTCTCTCTTCCTGGGAGAGAGAAGGTACCTTTCACATGCAGATTCACTCCTGTTTTGGAGAAGCAAAGCGTCTGTCTGCTGGGTTGTTTTTGTGTGTTTTGTATCTGGGGTGGTCTGGGATAAAACCCAAGGCGCTGCACACCAGCGCCACCTGGTGGTCTCCAGCGCTCTCAGCCCAACATCACTATGTGCTGGAGCACATGTTGGCCTGGCCTGCCCCCAGCCCACTCACTACTGCACTGTTTCAAGTGGTTCAGCCCGGTTCCAACTTTGACTCTGGCTCTTTCTTGCCAACCTGTGGAGTTAGAAGTTTAGTGAATGTGGACTCACTGGGCCAATAGTCTCTCTTTCATCGAAACTGTTTTAATATTGTTGCAGTTCCAAAATGCAGCAATCACCACCTTGTAGAAGATTCAAAGTCACTTTAATTGCTAGACAACTGCTCTTCCCCTGAGCTGCATCCCTAGTCCTGAATTATTGTTAGTGTTAATGAATAATGAAGATGTTTTTTGAGGCAGGGTTTTTCTATGTAGTTCAGGCTGCCCTTGAACTCACTATGTAACGTGGCTTTAATCTCACAGCAATCCTCCTGCCTGAACTGCTCAAGAGCTGGGAAAAGGGGCGTGTGCAACTGCATTCAGCTAGAGTTTTTAAAAAGATGCCAATGTCCACATTTGAGTCAGTGCAAATATGATGATATAGAAATGGCCATTAGGTTGAGGAAAGAACAAGAATTCAGTTATGTATGAGCTGGCTCTTTGTATCCTCCTTGGAATCAGTTGTAGCATTTTATGGCTCCTTGATTAACCAGTTTATTGAAATATTTGGCATGTGTTTCTTTTATATATGTGTATATAAAGAGGGGGTGGTCCAGTGCTCAGGTGTGTTTAGTGTGCATGAACCCTAGTTCCCAGAGTGCTGGGCTCCCAGGTGTGCAGCACCACACCTGGCATGGGAAATTGTGTGTGTGTGTATCTGTGTGTGTGTGTGTGTGTGTGCATGTGTGAAGGCCACACAGTAAATCCCATAGATATAGCAAACCAGGCCATCTATGATGAAGGAGGATCATTTTGCGTTTGAGGCTAATCTAAGCTACAAAGTGCATACAAGTCTAGCCTGAACTGCATATTGAAACCCTGTCACAAAAAGACAAAAACAAAACAAAACTTAGCAAAAAAGTAAAAATCTACTCAGTTTGAGCACCATATGAAAACAGGCAGGGTCTAGACGAGGCTCTGGCCATGACTGCGGATCTCTGAATTGGACAGCAGATCACTGAGAGTAGGAGTTATATCTTTTTTTTTTTTTTTTTTTTTTTTTTTTTTTTTTTTTTTTTGTCTTTTTGAGACAGGGTCTTGTTATTCAGTTCAGGCTGGCCTCAAGCTCACTTTTGTAGCCCAGGCTGGTCTTGAACTTGCACTGATGATCCTGCCTCAGCCTCCCAAGTGCTGGCAGGAATTACACCTTATTCATGCAACCTGAAACTGAACTCTCTCACGTGCTAGATGTTCAAGTAACATTCACTGACTTTAGTGACTGATAAATGAAGACATAAGAGAGATGCTGGAGAGAGTAGCTTGGCAAGTGGCTTCAGAAGGGTCATTCACAGTGACGACAGGAGGAGGGTGGACAGGGCCAGGCTGTGTGGCGGGGCAGCAGTGATGTCCCCACTGCATCAACCACGTCCTTTGTCATAATCACTTCTATCTGAAATGTTAAGTGACCCTGATGGTTTTATGTCATGCCTGTAGACTGCCTTACATTTGTTTTTGGAACAACACTGAATTATAGACAAATCTCAAAAATATCCAAAACAGATACCTTTTCCAGTCAAGCTAGGAAAACTATCAGATTATATTAGCCTATTGGCATTGATCATTTTCATAGACCAGAAATGGGGATTTTCAAGAGCTAAAAGCCCTCAAAAAACAAAACAAAACAAACAAACAAAATGGCAGATCGATGTCCAAAGCACAGATAGGCCCAGAAATCAATCCAGCTCCAGAACTGGGTGGAGCAGTGGGGTCTGCAGTGCTGCCTGCTCTGGCCCTGGTGCCCACCTGGACCCCACACCCATGTCCAGATGCACACCCCCACTTCCTGGAGGGCACCTAACCCTGAACCCTGACATTTTAAGTGACAAAGGTAGAGGTACATTCTCACTGAAGAGCCCATCATTCCAGATCTTCCTTTTTGTTTCTGTTTTTGTTTTTGTGAGGCAGGTGTCACTCTGCAGCTGGAGCTAGCCTCAAACCCCTGATCCTCCTGCCTCAGCCTCTGAGATGACAAGTATGTGCCACAAAGCCTAGCTCTTTTTTTGTTTTTTTCTTTTTGTTCTCATCTGATTTCATTGAGAGCTCAGGTAAATGTTGATTTGCATGCATATCAACATGCAGACTGCTCCTAAGTAGCATTCTCTGGCTGGGGGATACTGCTCAGGGGGAGAGCACTTGCCTACCACATGTGAAGTTTGGTTCATACCCCAGAGCTGCAAAAACCAGGTAGCATTTCTCAGTGCAAGCTTCTGACTAAATAGATCAGAGCAGCTGCGTCATGTGAATATATCTGAAATAAGGCAACCTGAGAAATTGGTAGTGAGCTCAAGATTCAGAGACAAATTTAAAATGGTGGAATAATCAAACATGCGAGCAGTCTTAGGAAGAACATGGAGTCACAGCTGTCATCTGACTGGTGTTTCCTGGCTGGCCCTCCAGGAAGGCGGGACAAAAGGGCACCCCTTGGCTAAATCAGGCCCTGGCCTCGCGCAGAAGCAGAGGAGAGAGGTGGCTGGGGTGAATTACCCCGGTGGGCTTCTCCCTTTTAGCTCTTAGCATTGCTGCACACGTCATTGGAGAAGTGCTTGCTGTGACACATGGTCAGCCTTGTGCAGAAGTGAGGATGAGGGGTCTTACTCCTTCCACTACCACATACAGATACTTGAGAAAAGAAGAGGAAGATGGGCAGAACTGGGAAAAGAGCCAGGTGTGGTGGCACAAGCCTATGATCCCAGCAGTGGAGAGGCTGAGGTAGGCAGATGGCTGTGGGGTGAAGGCCAGCCTGGGCTACACAGTGAGACCCTGGGTCAAAATAAAAAAAGCAAGGAGAATTATTCTAACAGAAGGTCTTTCCTCCTTCCTGCTCAGATCAAACTCTGGGCCATGTGCTTGTTCTAAGCAGCACCCTACTCCTGGGGTGCATTTTTCTGTTGTGAATCAGGTTTGTTTGAATCCTGGGTACAAAACAAAAAATGGTCTCAGAACCCAAGCAGGCTGCCTGGGCTGCTATAGTGAGGGTGGTTTGTGTGCTGCTGAAGCAAAGATCTGGCCTCTTCCTCCTTCTCATTTGTTAAATAGATTTTCTTTTGTAGAGGAGGCCCCAGGGATTTATAGGTTATAAGCCTCCCCCACCTTCTTCTTTGCTTCTATCTGAATTGAGGTTAGAAAGGAATTTCCATGCCATTTTGTTCCTACAGTTGTAAGTTACTGTAACAGTGCTTATCAGTTACTAATGTTCTAACTCTAAAGCTTACTTTTTCAAAATGGAGCTTTGTGCATAGCTCAGCGTGTGTGAAGATATGGGTTTAATTTCCCAGGACCTTATTTATTTATTTATTTATTTATTTATTTATTTATTTATTTGGTACCAGGAATTGAACTTAGGACTTGCACTTGCCAGACAGGTGCTATGCCACTGAGCTACATCCCCAGCCCCACAGCTACACTTTAAAAAATAGATATTGCAGATCTGGGTGTTGTGTCACACACTGATTCTAGTACTTGGGAGGCTAAGGCAGGAGGAGCTCCACGAGTTAGGGGCCAGCCTTAAGTACATAGCAAAACTCTGTCTCAAAACAAAACAAAACTACATATTATAGTCATTAGTTTTACTCTCACAAAATCCTTGGCCAGTCCAACCAGCAGACGTCCATGACCAGTCAGTGCCTTTTAAAAGGTCTTTGACAGTTTTAAGCTTTTCAAGCCTCTATCCTACAACAGGTAAAATTGCTCCCACTGTATGCGTCACAGTAAGTGTGCTGAGAATCTGGCGAACGTACTTTTGTTCAGCATTTGCCTGCACAATGAGCACTTGCCTTTCTTTTCTGCTCTCCTTTTTTACAGACTCCCATGTGGGTTTTGACCCACAGTTTGAAAGAGGTGTCCCCATACCACAGGCTTGGGAGCAATGCCCCCCAGTGGCCTCACACGCATCTGCACTAGAGCCAGGGTAGGAAATTCAGTTCTGTGTTAAAACATCTTATATTCCCTGACAGTTGGTAACATTACAAAAATCAGCTGGAAAGAGGAAAAAAATGCCCAGAAGTCAGGATATAGCAAAAGGCAGATTGCATGACATGACAGACGGTCTGAGAAGCCAAAGGCATGCTCATTACTGCCTGTCACTCTGCTTGGGGACTAAGGGACTGCTTGGTGCTAATATTTTAGCAAAATAGTGGGGCTGCATGGGCGTGCACCAAATTGCAATGCCTTTCTAAGTGTATACAGTGTCCTGCAGTTACCTGTGTGTGATTATGACTGCACATGTTGCAAACTCCACACATTTGGGCGATTTATCTCAGAAGTGCAGGGTACAGTTGGACTCTTGGGTCTGCAGGGGCTCCGTGTGGATCTGTCAAGAACACAGCTGTCCCAACACTTAGCTGGGGAGTTCAGGGACTATGACCTTGCTCTTCATCTCAGAGACAACACCAAGGCTAGAGAGGAGCCTCAGCAGAGGAAAAGACAGCACAGATGAGGTGACAATGCAGAATCTGAGCCCTACTGGTCCTCACAATATGACACAGGTCAGTGACTTTGCCTCTGAATGTTGTAGCCAGAGCAACCGGGAAGAGCTCATGGCCTTCGCAATTTCTGACAAGCATACTACTGTCAGCACAGCTCAAGAAGGTATATTAGTGCTTTCACAGGAAAACTGGAGGAACTCTTGTCTCAGCATCGTAGGGAAACTTGTAAAATCAGGAAGATTCTGTCTGGAGTTCAGTCTAAATGAATCTAAACAATGCAGACAGAAGACTAGAACCTATCTCAGGCTTCCATGCCAAAGCTCTATTCATAAGACAAGGTGCCTGAGCTAGGCGTGGTGGACCACACCAGTAACCCCAGCACTCTGCAAGGTTGAGGCAGAAGGACCATAGTTGGAGCCCAGTTTGGGCAACTTAGCCATACCCAGTCTCAAAATGTAAAATAAGCCTTGGAATATAGCTCTCAGGGTGAAGACTCTGAGTTCAATCCTCAGTGGCTTTAAAAAAAAAAAAGCCAAGATGTCTGACAGAAACGCCCACTGGAGTTTTGTTTTCTCCAATCAGTGTCTCCGTGTCTCTTCAGTAGTGCAACCAACTGTATTGTGGCTGGGTCTACACTCCTGACTTTGGTCATGCTATTTGAAGGCTCCCCTGGTATTCACTGACAAGGCCATGGTAGGTGTTACGGTTTGTGTCTAGTTGTCCCTAAAAAGCCTCATGTAGTCATGGGGCAGACTTCAACAGTTTATGATTAATTCATGATCCAATGCTGGGATTATGGCTGTGAGTGCTACAACTGACCAGGGGCCTTACAATATAAAGAAGGGAGAGAGGCTGCTCCTCTGTTGCTCCTCTTTCTGCTTTTGCTGTTTTTTCCACCATGAACTGCTGCCCTCTGCCATGTGCCAGTCTGCCTTAGAGAAAGCTGATTATGGACTGAAACCTCCACAAACTGTGAGCTAAATAAACCCTTCCGTCCTTAATTTAGGGTGCTGGGTATTTTGTCCCAGCAATGAGAGAAAAGTAACCGAGACAGGACATGAGGGAAAACAAGAACATTCTTCACTTAATGAACAGAAAGCCTCCTCTTCTGTGCTGCTGGCAAGCATATGGCATATATGTAAACCAGAGCAGGTTTAAGCAGAAAAGGACTTGAGATCAAAGGAGTCTGAAAAGTCAGCTGCACCTTCCTAATGAGGCATGTTTTAGCCTCATTTCTTTCAATAAGTTAAAGGAAATATCTCACTACATGATGGAGCAGTTGATGCGCTGTTTGTAGATACCCGGCACCCAGCAGACAGTGTCAGTTGCCTTTTCATTTCAGTTGGCTGAAACAATGAATTTCTGTTCACTGAGGTGCATCTTCAGTCTGTTACGGAATAGATATTCCCATGGGAACATGACTTCAAAGGGATTGCACGTTTTGGCAGTGGAAAAATAGGCACAATAGAAACTTGGTATTTTATGGCTGCCGCAGCTACACAATGCCTAAACTGAGACTTTCATATTCAACTTTGGGACCTCTCCAGCTAAATTTTAGTTTGTCTGCTTTCTAACCTCAGCTGAAAGAAGAAAGTCAGGTAACTTAGTTTTGAAAGCTTTGTTGTCTGGAATGCCTAACAAATCTAACATCATTTGGCTCTGGTGGGGAGAGGATCACCACATGAACTATTTCAGCAGTGTTAGGGATAAAGCCTAGGGGTTCTTTTACATGTAGGCAAGCACTCAACCTCTGAGCAACATTCCCAGCCTCTAAAAATTCTTTAAACCCTAGGTTTTAAGCACTGTTAATTTTATTGAAGACTGAGGGCTAGGCACTATAAGACATTATTGCTATAGTCCCCAGTACAACCCCTCATAGCAAGGACTATTAGGCCAAGATTTAGATAATCTTAAGAACTCGAAGTCTGTTTTTCAGTATGGCCTAGTACTTACCTCAGGGAAACATCCTGCCCATAAGTTTTGCATTCTCGTAGACTTGTACCGCCTTTAGGCTGAACATTTTAGATAATCTTATGACATCCTGTCCTGATGGGGACTAGATTTCCTCACAGACTGTAACACCACAGTGCCCCAACCCTCAAGTATCTAATTTACTTAAATAACATGCAACATGATTGTGTCAAGAAAGGAAGATAAGGAATGTTTTCATTAGCATAGCACTTACATTTAAATGAAATTTCAAACTGAAAAATGGTTTCTCTAGCCAACTAGGCCTCAAATCTTTTCACGTTTCACTTTCAAGTCTGCAAATGCACCAATACTGTATTTGGTGAGTGGATGAACAAATCTATTAAAAAGGTATGTACCAGATTTGGTGGTGCACTCCTATACAGCCATGAGTTTGAGGCCAGTTTGGCCATATAGTGAGGCTAAGGCCAGCCTGAACTACATAGTGAGATTCTGTCTCAGAGAACCCAAATGACAAAGTCTGATACAGTAAGTTCTTGACTTATGAACATTCAAGTTACAAACTTTCACAGGTATACCAAATAGGCCACATTTTGTTGGGTACAAACAAATCTGACAAGTGTTCTTCCAGAACAAGTCAGGGAATTACTATGTTGATCAATGCCTATCTACTTAGGAAATAACATAAATACTGTCCAACCCTGAAAGGGATTTATTTAATGTATTTAATACAGGGTCTATAGGGTTTGACTATACAGATCAGACTAATAGTGATCCTCCTGTTTTCAGCCTCCCAAGCACTGGGATTACAGGTGTAGGCCACCAGTCTCAATTGCCGTCTCAGAGGACTTCACAGGCAGGGACAGTATTGTAGGCTGGGTATCGAACTCCAGTCCCTGCATCTGCCTAAGCAGGCTCTTTAATCCATTGAGCTATCTTGATGGCCTTATTTATTTTTATGTATTTAGTACAGGGTCTACAAGATCAGATTCATAGTGATCCTCCTGTTTTCAGCCTCCCAAGTGCTAGGATTACAGATGTGCACTACCACACCTGGACTTGGTCGCCAGCTCAGAGCACTCAGGGATAGGGCCAGAACAGCACGTGGTGCAGGGGACTGAACCCTAGTCCCTGCACCTAAGCAGGGGCTTTAGTCCACTAAGATATCATCTGGCTGGCCCTGCAACAACTTTAAGTCTTTAAATTTTATTTTGCCCATTTTGATAAAAGTTCACTAATATACAACTATGGCCATATCACTCCTGTTTCTGGGCCTCGGTTTGTGTGAAAGGAGGACTTGAGCTGCCTAATTAGACATTTTTATACGATTACTAGCCACAGCAAAAAATAACTATTTTCATGATCTAGTACAAATTCATTCATGTTTTACATTTCATAAGCCAACACACGGCCTTCTATTATGCAGTAATTTACCTTTCTTCTTGAGGGTAATGCTTGCTGTTAGTTGTTCAGTGTCACACCTGCCCAGTGATCAAGGTCCATTGCTCAATCATCAGCATACATAAAAAAGGCTGCCTTTCACTAAGGTGATCTTATGGTTCCCAGTTTTTAAATGTGTGAAAAATATTGGTGGTTTTCAGTTATCTAAAGTAAAATTCTCTAGTAAGCTTCCATCAGATTTTTCCCAGCGATTCTCAGGAAATGAGACTTTCTACCGGGAGTTTTACAAAAGGCAGCACTGCCTTCTCAGTGATTGGTGTGAGCTGGAGCTCATGGCAACACGGTGTGCAGTAACTGTGGGTAGCACCATGAGAATGGAACCGTATGAAAGTGAGCATGCTGGCTTCCTAGCCAGGTTGTGAAATGGAGCTTTTTCTTTTTCTGAGGCAGGGCTTCACTGTGTATTCCAGGCCAACCTAAAACTGCATAGGTTTGTGCCATCTTGCCCAGCTCCAGGGTGACACAGTCCATGACATTCCCGCCTCATCTTTGAGTTGATCATAGAGTTGGCCTAGCCAGTACTAAAGTGTTTCTAGTGCTAACCTGGAAGAAACAACATAAAAAGGAAACTATTTTCTGTGGGCTGTGACATTTACACAGCTTATCATGTGGCCTTCAACAAATCATAACGCTTGGGTGACTTAAGTCTCTTACGACTTGCAAAAGGCCAGGGCAGACAAAGAATCTCTAGCCATGAAGCGTCTGGCTAAAAGCTTTCTGCACAGAGGCAGCCACAGATATTTGTACTAAAGTCCAAATCCCAAAGTTTGTTTTTTTCATTACATACCCAACTGATTGCATAAAACTCCACAAAATGAGAGTAGGGAAAAAAAATCTTCTATTTTTAGGCTGAAATATGACACAAAATTGAAGCTGCCATAAATTTTCACACTTGGGGATAAAACAACTTCCAACTAGAAAAAACAACAATAAGCCAGGTGTGGTGGTGCAGGCTTGTAATTCTAGCACTTGGGAGGCTGAGGCAGGAGGATCAGTGTGAGTTCTAGACTAGCCTGGGCTACAAAAGTGAGCTCAAGGCCAGCCTGAACTGCGTAGTGAGACCCTGTCTCAAAAAGATTTAAAAAAAAAGAAAGAAAATCGACAATAACACACAGACACACTTGAATCTAATAGTGGTAAACAGTTTTTATTCAGGCAATGAAACATGGAAAAAATATATTAGTAATCATCTTAATAATTTCATTTGTATGAGTATAACTTTTACAAATATTTACTTGACATATAAAAAGGGAAATTACTATGTATATAAAATTTATGTAGATGATTATTCCACACAACACAATCCTGACAGCAGTAGTCAATGCAGTGCTCACCCCTCCAGATGAAGGGCTCCTCACATGACCTAGGGTGGCCGTGGGGATACAATGAGCAGATGTGCAGTGAACGTCTATAGTAGTGATCTACTGGCAAACATTCGCTTGCTAATAGCAACAGAGAAGTCTACTGCTACCTCTGAGGTGCAAAAGTGCCTGGGTCCTGCTCTGTGGCTGGGAAGGACAGAGGCGAAGCCCATGCTGCAGGTGTGGCCATCTATGATGCCTGGTATCTGGATTAGGCATGGTTTCTGAGCTCAAATTTGCATATGTTCTCTTAAAAATTATTTCTAAATCTAGAATATCAGTTGATGATCTGACTAGGAAATACTGTTTGGAGTGCTGTATATTCCAGATGCCACTAAAAGGCAGAGGCAGAGGCAGAGGCAGAGGTGGTGGCGCCCCGATAGTGGCAAAGTGAAAAGGAGATAGTGGAAAGTTTTGGGCCACACCAGATCTTTGGGCTTGGCCTCCTCCTGACAAGTTAAAGCATTATACAGTATGCCACAGCATCGCACACAACATCTCCACATTAGAACTATACCAGAATATACATTTACGTAATAGCTGTAACCATATTACAGTTAATAAAGTCATTCCTTAGGAATCATGTTTGTCCAAATCTAACTGCATGCTAAGAGGCACAGAAATGGGATTTGCATTTGGATGAAAAACTATGAAAAGTGCAATCTTTAGTCTCCAGAACGCAAGCTGTGGCATGAGGGAGTGGGTCTTAACCAGAGAGTGCTTCCATGTATTTATTGTCCCAAGGAGACCCTTACAGAGGAGCACACTGCATCAGTTCCTTCACCTTCACTGTGCAGAGAATCAAGGACTAAATGGGAAACTGTATTTCCTTTCTTTGTGGCACTGGGGAAGGAACCAACCCCAGGCCTCACACATGCTAGGGAAGCACTCCACTGCTGAGCCACACTTTCAGTCCCATAAACTGACTTTAAAAAGAACCGGAATCTGTAGTCCAGTGAAAGCTTTCTGGATAGAAATTTCCTTTAAGTGTTTATTAAAATCTCTGAAAGAACATGAATTCTTAGACCTTTGGCTTGACATTCTGGGATTCCCAGACTATTTGCTCTTTAAGAAGTAGATAGTAATCTGTTTAAAATTCTTCAGAATATATACATCTTTTCTTTAAAATCTCTTGCCTAAATCATCTAATCTTTTGACACCTAGTTTCTCTCTTCCTAACAAGAGGTTTAGGAAATTCAAGTCTGAGAGCAAATTCACCTGGTCACACTACGAGAAACAACAGTCACAAACAACTCATGAGATGGGTACTACCTGCAATGAAAACCACAAAAAAAAGAAAAGGGGGTGTTGGGACACTCACAACACAGTGAAGGATGTGCTGCTATGACTCAGTGTAGCAGAGACTCACCCACTCGATCTGAGTCATGGGGAGCCCTCTGTCAGCCCTGTCTGCAGGCGGCAGGGCCCTGGGTGGATCCAGATTGGGCAGCCCGAGCACTGGGATGGTCTGTTCCCATATACAAAGACAGATGTGCTCAGGACTATCTGGTATCCATGTGGAGGCTGTCCTGAGTGTCAGCAACAGGAAAGCCATTGGCCCATAGATCCAAGCCACTGTGGAAGGCTGTTAGAGCCTTGGTTTCTCACCACCATGCATTTCTGCACTTACTGGCTTGGGTTGGTTCTAAAGGAGCCGAATACTGAGAATTTCAGTGTCTCTATAGCAGCTGTAAGCAGCACAGGGCTGGGGCAAAGTCATTGCTTAGAGGATTTTTTTTGTAAATGAGGTCAATTCGAAGTGTGGCTATGACTGTCTGGTCAAGAACACAGTAAACTGCTCAGCCTATATCAAAAACTGCTGGATCAAATCAGTTTACATTTTGGCAAAGGCAGAAGCTACAGAAGTGGCTCTGGACTCATAGTCTCAACAAGATCAGACAGTGATTCCCAAATCTCTATGTAAACCTTCAGCTTTCTTCTATTTTCCCTTTTCATTTCTGAAACAAGTTTGTTTTAATTGAACAAGTAACTTAATGCTCACATGTGTTAAAACAGACCCTAGACCAGTGGTGGCAAACCTGTGCCACACTGCTGCAGCAAGCTGTTTGTATCACTGAAAGCTCTAAAAAGTTTGCCATCACTGCCCTAGACTATATTCTTGTTCCTTAAAGTGAAGAAAAGCTTCCATCTTTGGTGGTGGTGGTGGTGGTGGTAGTGGGGGTGGTGATGGTGGTGGGGAGACTTTAAAGAAAAAGAAACATCCTTCATTTTGCCTAGTACACTCCCAGCCTGCCTGCCCCCTTTTTTGGGTATTGAGTCCTGGGCCTATGCACTGAGTTATCTTCACACTTTTTAAAAATTTAAGATAGATCTTGAACTTGGGATGCTTCTATCTCAGTCTCTCAGAGTGCTAGGATTACAGGTCTATACCACCATCCCTAGCTTTAGCTTATATGTTATCTTGATATGCCAGCTGTATAAGCTATGTTTTTTTGTTGGAGAGGACCTATTAAATGAGAATGGTGGACACTCCTTTTAATAGTCATGACTGAGACACTAATGGCAAATGTCACTTAAACAAGGGCCCTTCTGTACCTCTTATGCAGGAGTCTCATTCAGTAGGCTCTAGTTTTCAGGGGATCTCTTGGATTAGTGTGCTAGAGAAGTACTGTCATCAGCTATGTCCTAACACAGCATAGTGAAATTCTGAGATACACAGTAAGATTAAAAGGATTCTGATAGGGCTAACTTGATCTCTAGCATGGCAAAGTAATTTTTCAAAAGAAAACAAGAAAGATGACTATGGATTTATACTGACAATATTATAACCCTTTTATACTTATACAGACTGATATAAAATAAGAATTCATGGATCTGTGAAGGTTTAACAATGTTTCTGCAAACTGTATCATCAAGTTCCCTTGTAGTAGAGGACTAAGAGGAAGCTGGTCACGTCACCAGGAGACACTTGAGGCTGTGACTACTGGGACAGCATTCACATTAAGCCACAGTGACTACTTCAAAGCCCAAATGATTGTCAAGCCACTTCTCTAACCACAGATTTTTTTTTGTTTTGTAAAAAATGTTAAGACAATAGGCTTTAAAATACAGCCTAAGCACCAATTACAATAAATACATATTGGTAAAACATGACTTCTGGCTTTGAAAGACATTATTGACTTCCCTGGGGCTAAAGATTGCACCCATGTGAGTAACACACTGCTAAGGAAATATTCACTTTCAAGATCTACAAGGTTTTTACGAGGCACGGTTCAGTGCTGAAGTTGGCTCATGCAAAATTTTACAAGAGAAGTAGGAAAGTACAGGTACTGAATATAATGCATACCACCATAAAGCCTTTCAGGGTACAAGATTAAGACAAAGGAGTGCTCCAAAACACTTGTACAGATTTTGTTTGTCCTACCAAATAGAAAGGGAGGGATTTGCTGGCCTTACATGGGACACGTCCATTTCGGGGCTTGTGTCCTCCACTCTCAACCAAGGCTAGCAAGAACTTAAGGAGCTTGGTTTTGTTAGCATGGACTTCTCATGTTTCCCTTCTTGGTGTTCAAACTGTCTTTGTTTAAAAATACTCACAAAATGTTGAGACATGGAGAGGCTCACATAATTTTTACTATCTGTCTTGTTAAAATTCTATCTTAAAGTTTGGAAAGATTTTTTTTTTTTTTTACCTTTTTTTTTTAACCTCTGAAGAACAATATACCAGGCCTATAAAAACAAACAAACAAACAAACAAACAAACAACTCTGTTCCTCTTCCTTATAATTGGTAATGGCATACAGTTACCTTTTCATTAAATGAGTTCATCCAAACCTTTCAGAAAAACATTTTCTTGGCATATTTGAAAAACAGATGCCAAAGATGTGATGTTGGATCTGTATCAACAAATGGAAGCAGAAGGAACCAAATGATTCCAGGTACATTTGCCAAACCTCAGCTCTGAGGGAGTCCTGTGCTGCTGCTCATACACAGCACTAACTACTTAGGATTCAATCTTATGGTACTTCCTGTTCATAAAGTGAAATTAACAACAGGTCAAATTACCTCCACTTCAATAAAAATGATAATGAGAATTAATAGGTCAAACAGGTCACAAAAGTACCAGACAGATGGAAGAGATGACCCTAAACAGTAAGCCACAAAAATCACAAACTGAATAAAAAGTAAAAAGGATCTAAGACAAAATAAAGACAGACCACATTCGGCGGCCTGGCTCACTTGACTGCAGCCAGAACTGGCGTAAGGCGCCGGCTGTCAGGTCTGTGCTCCTTCCTGAAGAGGCCATGCTCCAGTCTCCTCCGAGGTTGTTCCCTCAACAGCGAAGCAGGACAGGCAGCAGGAGGCATGTGCTTCTCATAAAGTTTTTTTTTTTTTTTTTTTTTTCTCTGCAAAGGGGTGACTATTGTTGGATAAGGCAAGATTAACTGTGGTCACGACAGAAGCAGCCAAGTGCAGATCTGCTGAGCTGACAGGACAAATCTCAGTCAGTCTTTCCCAGCTTTGCAATTAACTCATCACAGATTTTTGTCAGTTCTTCAATTTCTTGATTCTAAAAGACAGAGGACATGATTATACAGGCTACTTTTGTGTTCTGAGATAAATGCAATTACAACATGAGTCCCAAGACCACCTGGGTTTTCCCAAATAATCAATTTTTTTTACATTTGAGATCTTACTAGACTATATATCCTTCCCCCAAAAAACATGCACATACTCACAGTATGAGGCTTAAACTGAGTCAAGGCAGTGGTAGTCACCAGCCCCATGAAGCTTGACCATTAATCTCTTAGTTTCTAGATTTTCTGATACCACAGTACTGTATCTGGGGTACTTTCTAAAAACACCAGTATCTGAATCTCTCCCAGGGACCAAGATTCTGGGGTTTGAACAGCCCAGGGACACTAAGGGGCCATCAGATCCTCCTTTAGTTCACAGGGTATCATAGGCTTGAGTGTATAAGTGGAGACAGACAAGTGAAGCACTGGTAACAGAGATAAGCAAGGCTAGGAGCTGCTGTGTTAAGAGGCAGGCCTCTGCTTTCTCAAACTTTGGTTTACTGCCAGCAGAGCTCTTATGGCAGCACTGCTAACATGCTGGGCTGCCAGACTTCCAGTGTGGGGCCATCCTGTGTACAGCAGGGTGCTTGGCAGCATCACTAGCTTCTCCCCACTTGACACTAGTAGCATCTTCCAGCCCTGACAACCAATTAATCTCCAGACATTGCCTAATGTCCCCAGAAGGGCACAATTACTCCTAAATGAGAACCCATGATCTAAAGCAATGTAAGGGGAAGACAACTTCATGCACTGCATAAAAAAACAAACAACTTGCCTTCCCATTGGATCCCGACCTTAATCAATGTTACCTGAGCAATGGTGCTTGTAATCTCATTGGTTGACCATAGTCTTTGTCCCACCTCATACCCACCTAAGTGAGTTCCCATGACTTCTCTATAAAAGTCCCTGGAAGCGACAGCTTCTGGGGGATACCCACTCGGGACGCCCCTCCTGTCCCTCTCTTGGACAGGAGCTTTCTTTCTCTCAATAAATCTATTCTGCTCATTAAAAAAATAAAAATAAAAAACAAACAAGAGAAATAAAAGATAGCCTTGTGACCCTGCCAGGGAAATGCTGGATCCCCTGAACTTCAGAGAGAACTCAACTTTCTATCTGCACCATTCCTATGGATGACTCTCGATAATATGCCATGGTGTGACTTGTTCATCTCCCTAAGTCACTTCACAGAGCTGGGTTGAAGGCAACTACCCACATATTCATGGTAATACACACACACATAGGCCTGGCCCTGACATTGTGGGGAGGAAATGGAGGCCTTGGTAGTCACCTAGTCTGAACCTCTGTACCTTTTGCTGAAGGGCTCTTTCCAGGGACTCCACCTTCATTTGCTCTTTTCGGAGTCCAGCATGCAGAGCTGCACTTTCAGCCTTTGCTTTTGTGCGAACCTGAGCAATCTCTTCATTGGCTCTATAGATGGTGTTTATTTATAGAATAGAGACAAAAAGCGTATGTTACGCATCAGGCACAGGTAGAGTCAGGATGACTTTCATAACTCTGACACACGATCACAGAAAAGATAACCATCACTTACCTATGTAACTTAATTCTCTCTCTCTCATTCTCTCCCTCCCTCTCTTCTTCTTCTCCCCTCCCCTCTCTCTCTGTGGTAGCAGAGATTGAACTCAGGACCTTGCATTTGACAGGCAAACACTTATGCTGCTGAGATATCTCCCCAGCTTTAATTTCTTACTTACTTACTTACTTATTTACTTATTTATTTATTTATTTATTACAGTGTCTCACTGCACAGCTCAGACTCGTAGTGATACTCCTGTCTTAGCCTCAGGGCCAGCACAGTATGCGGTACCAGGGATTGAACCCAGGTCCTTGTGCTTTTGCTTGTCAGGCAGGCACTTAGATCACTGAGCTATGTCCCCACTCCTTTAATTTCAATTAACAAAAATTCAAACTTTCAACTGCTATGCAATTTTCCATGGCACACAATTCTTCAAAAATTGTATTTCATGAGAACACAGAATTAAATCAGTTTCTGTAACCATGAGCTGGAAACTAAATGTTATTATAGCTAAACAGAGAATGCTAAAAATCTAACACAGACCTCTAAGAAATGGCTCTGCTAGTGAGATGCAAGAACCTTAAAAACCAGAAATGTTGGTTGTGATAGCCAGTTAACTGATGAAAGGGTATTAAAACTTCACTAGTCTTCACAGACCTGTAATTTTTTTTTTTATTGCAGTTAAACTGAGATATATCCCCAGCCCTTTTGCTTTACATTTATTTTTATTAGTACATATTTGCCATACATAATGACCACATTCATTACAGGGAATTTAAACTTGTACATAATATATATTATTTTTCCCATTCCTCTTCCATCCTGTCAATCCTTCCTTTTCCTATTTACAGAAGCCTTGCTTCCATTTTTTCCCTTCCATTTGATTTTTTATATCTCTTTTCCCTTCCTTCCCTTCTCCCTTCTCCTCCCATTTCCCTTCTCATTTGAACATGTTTTTCCTACTTCTCAATATCTATCCTCCAGTTTGCTCTTTATTTTCCCTTTGGGTTTCTCACATTAGAAACAACACAATATTGAAACTTACGTGTTTGATTTATTTCACTTAAAATTGTGGTCTTGAGGTACAACCATTTACCTAAAAATGATTCAGGTTTATCCTTTTTTATGGCATAGTACTCCACAAACACATTTTTCTTTATGCTTCTTCTCCTGATGAGTTGCTTCAAAGACTTACTATAATTATGCTATAAACATGGTATGCATAATATCACTGTGGTATGATGCTTTCAACTCATTTGGAAAGATATCTAGAAGGGAACCACTGGGTTAAATGGAACCTCTAGCTTTAATTATTTTGAGGAATCTCCATATTGATTTTTTTTGGTTGTTCTACTAGTTTATATTCTTACTTGTAAAGGCCAAGTGTTGCTTTTCCCCCACAGCCTTTGTTATTGGTTGGTTTCTTGATCACAGCCATCCTTTCAGGAGTTGTTTTAATTTGCCAATCTCCAATGATCAGTGATGCTGAATATGTTTTCTTTTTTAATTTTTATTTTATTTATTTATTTGTTTGCTTGTTGTGTTTGTTTGTTTATTTATTCATTTTGTGGCTGGCTCAGCCTGCCCTGGTGGTGGCGCTGGCGCAGCATGTGGTGCCAGGGATCGAACTGCAGTCCCTGCAGTCGCCTGAGCCCTCCTAAGCAGGCGCTTTAGACCACTGAACCATCTCGCCGGCCCCCTGAATATGTTTTCATGTACTTATTTGTCACTTGTATGTCTTTATCTGAGAAGTGTCTATTCATTACAGATGAACATTTGTTTTTTGTATTTTAGGGAAAGTTCTACAGGGTGTTTAGGGTCTCACTACTAGATTGGACTCCTAGTGATCTGCCTGTTTACAACCTCCTAAGAGCTGGGATTACAGGTGCATACCATCATGCCCAGTCTCAATTGCTGCCTCAGTACGCCCTAGGGGCAGGGCCAGCATGGCAGACCCAGGCAGATGACTATTTTTGGATTGGGTCTTTAAATTTGGGAGGTCTGATTTTTTACGTTCTTTATTTATTTTAGATATTAGCCCTTTGAAAAGAAAAAAGCTGGGCTTTTTTCCATTCTGGGCTATCTCTTCCTTCTGTTGGTGGCTTCTTTTGCACTGCAAAAGCTTTTCAACATGATGAGATTCTAGCTGTTAATTCTTTGTAATATTTTCTGTGACTGAGATTTTGTTCATTAAGTTTTTGCATGTGTCTTCAAGAATTGTACCTATTCTATCTTCAAGCAGGTTAAGTGCTTTTGTTTTAAATATTTAGCTCTTTGATCCATTTCAATTTTAGTTTAGTGCATAGTGAAAGCTGTGAGTCTAGGTTCAGTCTTTGGCATGTGGAAAGCCAGGTTTCCCACTATGTTCTTCCATTGAGAGTGTTTGGCCCCTTTGTCAAAGACAAAGTAGCTGAGTGTGTTTGGGGTTGTTTCTGCATCTTCTGCTCTGGTCGACTGATCCTTGGGTCTGTTTCTTTGTCACTACACCATGGTGTTTCTACCAACCAGCCCTTCACAAAATCTTCTGAGACAAGATCTCACAAAGTTGTTTAATTGCCTTAGCTTGGCTCAAACTTGTGATCTTCCTGCCTCAGCTTCCCAGAGATCTGGGATTGATGAAGTGTGTTATTACTCCCAGATAAAAGACATACAAATTAAAATAACTTTTTTTTTTTTTGAGATTGAACCAGGGTTTCATGCATGTTAAGCAACTACCACTGATCTACATTCAATACCCAAATACTAAACTTCTAAAATTTATCAGATCACCAAAAATTAACAAGAATGACCATGTTCTGTGTTGGTCCAGATGCAAGGAAACAGAATCATGTGGTGATCAGAAGGAAAACTGGCACTGTCATTTTGTTCAGTAAAGCAACAGTAACTAGGACAACTTGAAATGTACACACTTTTTGGTTTTAGTTTGTTTTCTTGTTGTAAACATCTTCTAACCAGAAATTCTACTACTTACAGAAAAATTCTGCTCTACTTATAATAGAAAAAGTTTATAACTATCTAATTGTCCATTAATTTTTAAAAAGTTTTTTAAAAAGAGAAAGCAACAGTTGTGGGTGGTGGCATTCATCTGTAATTTCAGCATTCAGAAGGCTGAGGCAGGAGGATTATCATGAGTTTGGGCCAGCCTGGGCTACGCAGTGAGTTCAAGTCCAGACTACACTACACGTGTGACTCTTATCTCAACAAACAAACAAACAAATAAACAGAGTTATAGTTCTACAATCTAATAAAAATAATTTGACCACTTATCTTTTCTGATGTGGAATGGCCTTCATATATACATTAGTAATTGGAAGAGAAAGCTGGTATAGTTATAATTCCAATATTACTATTTTTTAAAGGAAAATAAAACCATTTTGAGTGGTATTTATAAAAACACAAAGGAAGGACTAAAAGGACATACAATAAACTTTTAATAATAGTGGGAACAAGGAGAAAGAAAAAAGTTTATAATAGGAACAAAAGCAGCAAAATGTACATGGATAATGTTTTAGGACTTCAACAAAAATCCTGCCTGCCTCTTTTGATCTCCTGATAACATCATGAGAAGTGAAACTTACCAACTCTTGCCACTGGTTGTGCATACCTATAATCCTAGCACTAGGGGTTCAACAGAGGAGGAGAATAGAGTCCTAGCCCAGGCTTGACTACACTGTGAGATCCCAACTTAAACAAAACAAAAAGTAAAAACAAACTATGAACTCTTACCTGTCTAGTTTCTCTTCTGCATGAGTTTTCAGGGCCTGGTATCTCTGTTCCTCTTGTTTGACTCTGGCTAAGTAATCCTGAGCACATTTTTTCAAGGCTTCTTCATTCTGTTCCAAAGTGGAAAAAAAAAACCAAGCAGGTCATTTTGTTTTTCTTCTACTAGTAATATACCCTGCATCAGACTCACACTTTTAAAGGCTGGAGACACAACTCAAGGGCACAGTGTCGGCCTGACAAGCATGAGTTCTGAGTGAGTATGATTCTTGGTTCCAAAAAAAGAATTAACTTTTTTTTTTTTTTTTTGGTCTTTTTGAGACATGGTTTCATTATGCAGTTCAGGCTAGTCTTCAACTCACTTTGTAGCCCAGGCTGTCCTCGAATTTACAGTGATCATCTTGCACTAGCTTCCCAAGTGCTAGGATTACTGGGATAGCCATTATGTCCAGTAGAATGCATACTTCTTAAAAATGGGAAAAACGAACTTAGATACAAACAGGCACATGCTACTCTAACTGAATAAATTCTACATAATTTCTTCTTGTGATAATATTCACTGGGGTTCAATTATGCCAATACATGTCTAAGAAGGCCTTGTTCAAAACTGATTCATGATTTATCCACTCTTCATTTTTGTTTCGTATGAAAATGAACAATTTCACAGGCTGGGGGTGTGACTCAGTAGTAAACCATGTGCATGGCCCCTGGTTTCATCCCTAGCACCACACCCACACAGCACATGATTTTTAGTACTGCAAATGTGTTACTGATAGCATACAATTACATTATTATATTTAATTTCTTCTAGAATATGCATATTGGATTTTTTTCAGTGATATAGAATCCCTCTTTTACTAAGACTGAAAAGACGAATGATCAAAAATAACACTTTTAAGTCAGATGTGGAATTCCAGCACTCTGAGAGAATGAGACAGAAGCAGAAGGATCTTAAGTTTGGGCCCAGGCTGAGAAACTGTCTCAAAATTAAAAAGGGGGTGCAATATAGCTCAATAAAAAGGCTCTGGGTTCATTCTTAAGTACCACCAAAAATAAAACTTTTAGAATCCTGTTGTGGTCTGAGAGCCCCAGGTCCGTCCCTTGTACCACAGTCTGATTAATCTGGGTGTCTGTAGGGTTCATTAGCTTGGCCCAGTAGAAATTATGAAGACATACCCTTCCTATCCCTGCAGGCCAGCTGCCACCTGAGCAACCAGAGAGAAAAATCTGGAAAAAGCCACCATCACTGGAGAAGACTCGGCTAGAAAACAAGGCTAAGTGGCCTTGAGGCCTGCCAAAAGGCCACCTTCCCAGTCCCGTACACTACCAAGAAATCCCCCCATGAGTCAGGGGACACATGGAGGACATATCACCTTCTTGAACCCTTCCAGTACGCCTTTCAGGTTCTCATATCTCCTGAACAGGTCAGAGAGGGATCTTTCGACAGAGTTCAGATCAGCCAGTGCTTGCTCCTTCTCCATGGTCAGCTGCTGGAAGCTCTTCTGAGAGGTCATGCTGGTCCTCTGTTCGTCTTCTGGGAATAACCAGTCAAAAGCAATGACTGCTTATTTTGGCATGTTATTCAACAGAGCTAAGAGCTACTCAGCAAGCCAAGTAATGTTCTCAGTGATGGGATCACAGCCATGGATATTACACAATTCCTTTCCCAAAGACTTATATTCCAGGAGGGCAAAATAGGATGACAAGGGAGGGAAAAGGCCAAAGCAGAGAGAAGGATGGGGCAGGACAGTGTCTGGTGTGGTGGAGAGGAGCCTCCCTCTGGGGTGAGATCTGAGAAGATATTTGAGGTGGGAAATGAATACACAGAAGGGACAGTACAACAGAAGTCCAGGTGGAAGGCATTTGGTGCTATGGATAGCAGAAACTCCCTTCAATATACCAGTGCTGGAAGATGAGACCTGCTTTGACTGAGGAAGTGAATCCTACAATATTCACTAGCAGAGTTCTAAGTTCAGTGCAGGATGATAGAGCACCATGGCTTTGTAAGACATACTGGCTCTAATGGAGAGAAATCTGAACTTCTAGTGGGTAGACACACTGCATCAGTAGAAAAAACCCTACAGATCAGGTGTCAGAAACATAGTAGGCCACCAACATGCTAGGCACTGAACACAGAAAGGATTTTTCACAGAACGCAAGTGATTCAGTTGATCCTCATCATTTACTATCTGTATCTGCCAATTTGCCTACTTGCTCAAATTTATCTGCATCTGAAAATCAATAGTCATCAGCTTTTTCAGTCATTTTTAGACGTGAGGCTAAAATTTTTATTCACTGAATGTGCACAATCTTGAGAGTGAAAAAGGTGACTTGCTGTATTCCACAAACAAGTGAACATTCTGTGGTGTACTAGTGCCACAGTTCACATTTTAGTGCTTTTTGCTGGTGATCTTGCTGTTGGAAATGATCCCAAAGATGGTGCTGAAGTGCTTACTAAGTGTTCTTAAGAATAAGAAGCTATGATGTGCCTTAATATGTATGATAAGCAAGCTTTACTTAGATGAGTTTAAAAAGGCTGTTGGCCATGAGTCTGGTGCTAATAAATGAACAATGTATATCAAATAAGGTATCTTCAAACAGGAACACACATGAGATAAGGGTGCAATCTTCAACTGATGAAAATGCTCTGACCAGGGGCACATAGGACATATCCCTTAGTAACAATGTCCAGTGTGTGCAGCCACCTTGTAGTCCTTATGGAAGTCAGTGATCCAAAAGCTGAAGTTTGTGTCATAATCCAAAAAGTGTCCATGGGTAATGTTTATATCCCCTGCCCCTTGTTCACTGGTGGAAATCTACATCCCAGTGACAGTGTTGGGTGGGGAGGTAATCAGATCATAGGCAGAGACAGTATTAGTGTGCTTGAATGCAGAGAACATTATATTAACTGAGACGATCCAGGCATAGAAAGACAAATATTACATGTTTTAGGTCATATGTAGATGCCACAAAATTTCACAGAAGCAGCAGAGTGGTCAGTGAAGTGGGAGGGAGTGGGGGTGGAGCAGGTTGGGTAGTAAGTACCAGAATTCAGGTAGATGGTAGAATAAGTCCCAGTATTCTATAGCATATTATGGTGACCAGTTTATCATGATGTTCTGTTTGTTTTATAAAGTGCTAGAACACAGCTGTTCAAAGGTTCCCAATACAAAAAGATGATAAATGTTTGAGATGGGTTAACTAAATTGCCCTTATTTAATCATTATATTACATTTATATTTAGAATTCTCATATTGTAACCCATAAATATGTATAATGATTATGTGACAGCCAGGGAGAGAGGGATGGGGGGCCAACAAGGAGGGAAAGAGAGACATAGACCTGGATGAGATCAGAGCAGAGAGAGACAGAGATAGTGCTTGAGAGCTAGGCAGCCCTCCAGCTGCCATGTGAGAATGAAGTGAGAAAGGACTGAGACAATGGTGTGGACCTATGGCATGCACCCCACAGCGGGCACACAGAGCATTCTCTGTTGGCACATAAGCCAGGCATTGGGTAACAACTGTTTTTTCTAAATTAAAACTTTAGTGTTCAGGTTTGATTGCAGTATTGGCACTTTGTGATATGTAAGTGGGTTCTGAGTTGCAGTTTGGACACTTGGTCTCTCAAAGCCTCACCACCACCATACTAAGACACTGATCTCAGCCACACACTGATCTGCCAAGGCCTTGACTGCTGGGAGAAAGGAATATCGGCTGTTTATAACCCACCCAAGTTACAGCAGCTAGAACAAGTTAGGACAGATACTATGGCTCAGAGCCTAGGAAAAAAGCTTTCTCCTTACCAATCATTTGGGCAATGGTCTTTTCATATTCAGCCACAATTTTCCTAAATAAGAAAAGTATTATCAGAAGAGAATTTGTAAACAATGAAAGTTAGAGAAATGTTACCCCAACAATTAAACTCATTAACACACTGGCAAATTTATATAATCTGTCTACCTACTTCCCTGTTCCCATCTTTGTTTATTAAAAAGATTTGTACTCCCAACCCCATAGAAGACGGGAGACTTAAATATTGCTTGTGATTTTTGCTGTTGTTGACTGAACCTAGGGCACTGTACATGCCATGCACACGCTCCACAACTGAGCCACATTCCCAGCCCAAATAGGTTTTCCTTAATGATCTTGTTTAAAAAGTCTTCCATTCTATTTGTGGAAACAGCTGCCCTCACTTTCTCTGTGCACCTACTTGACTACCTCAAGATTAACTCTACCTATACAAATAAATATTTTATGTCAGGCAGGATAACACGTGCCTATAAACCTAGCATTTCTGGGGGCTGAAGCAGGAGGACTTCTACTTCAAACCTAACATATACAATGATGTGCCTTATATGTCATAAGCAAGTTTCATTCATATATGAGCTAAAAGGTTCTTTCCATGAGTTCAATAATAAATGAAGGGTA
>PVKN010006357.1:0-28685 GCA_004027915.1 Capromys pilorides
CAGAAGGTCTATTTGTCTAGAATCTGTCTGATCTCCCTTGTCTGTGCAGTAAGTTTGAACTAGTACTGATTTATTGTAAAATTGCCTCAGCTGATTTACTCTCTAATAACTACACTTGCATTGTTCAAGTGTAAGAGTCCTACACTGGATACAAATAAACCTAAGGCTTACACTTTGCCCCCAAGGAACTGATTAACTGTGAAATGTAGACATAAGTGAATAGATAAATATCAAACAAAGACTTGGAGATGATTGCTCAGAGGCATTTATTTTGAGAACCACTGAATAAGGAAAGTGGGTGGGCAAAGGAAGGGTATCCCAGGTATAGGAAACACTATGAGTAAGGCATTAGAAAACTCTGATCATGGTACAGTGCAGAGAGGGCAGAGGCCTGGAGGAAACAGCCCATCACACTAATAGTAACTTGCTAACTTAGGAAAACTCTCCTGACTCAGGTAAGGCTTTCAAAAATGGGTAGAGGAGACCCAGAAAATTTCTCTCTCTTCTCCCTATTTCTCATCCAGGGATGTGTAGATACTCTGATAAACTTTAGCTCCACTAGGCTATATGTATAACAAAACAAATACTTGCAGACTAAAACAAAATTCATTCACTCAAATATTAATAATTATCATTCACAGACTGCCAGCCCACTGTATGGCATGCACTACGCTAAGTGCTTTATAGATATCATTTCATGTAATCCTTACTACAATTCATATTTTTGTGTTTTATACATCTGCATTTATATGGAAACACTAGATCTTTGTAAACTGCTCAGGTGACAGGGCCAGATCCAGATTTCAAGCCAAGGGCTGGATACACCCAATGTCCATGCTTTTAACCACCACAAAAGATGATAACCTTGAAAGTCTTCTAAGGAGAATACAGTGTTCCCTGTAGTCCAGGCGGTAAGGGAACGACAGCACTAGGCAGCAGGTTTTCCCAGTCACTACTGGTTATACCTTCTGGGCAAGCGGAGATGTTGTACAGTCAAAAGGCCTGGTGGAATTATTTCTTCTAAAGCAAATTCCTGAAATGTGCCCTACCACCACCAAGACTTGAAGAATTTTTACAAGAATAGAAGACAGAGGCCTAACCCTAATCAAGCTTAGCAAACATGTAAGATAAGTAGGGCTTCCAGAACTGACCAGATTTACTGACCAGGAAAAACAATGAGCCAAGGTATAAGCTTGAGCTCTTCCACCTCTGTAAATGCTGTTCAAGCCTCTGTCTTCCTGGAAGGGCCTAGCTGACAATTCCTTGAGTTGCATTTCTTTTTTCTGTCCCCATAGGTAAATAAAGGCACTATTTTGTACTCGAATTCATGCTCACTGCCAAAAGCACAATAATCTTTCCTTCACCTAAAAAGTTCCAGTACAATAGCTATAAACATCCTTAAAAACAAGCACCAAACAAATAACATGGCATTAAACTGCTCTCTCCAGAATTCAAGTCCTGGATGATGAAAGGCATCATTATTTAAGATCATTATAATTACAAATGATAATCTGGCATCAATGCCATGCTTAGCCTTCTATTATAATAATATAGGGATGCCATAAGCTCTTTCATCCAGTAATCTCTCAGCTCTTCAGAAATCATAAATAACAAAGCTTCCCTTGGCACCACCATCTGTTGATGCCAAGGTTACTCAGCTCAAGGAAAAAATTGACCAATGCAAGCTTCGACCACAGCAGACTTCTAATAAAACTACAAATTTTTACTCTTTCAACTTTATTTAATTTCTGGAACTTGCCCTCTAGCAAGGTGAAAACTTCATTCAAAAGGGATTCCTTTTTGCAGCAATTATTCCTGACTCAAGAGAAGAAATGAATTAAAGAATACATAATAAATAATAATATTTGAGACAATAAATTAATAAAAATAATAAAGGAGGAATAAAATGCTGTCAGGATTATTACACATAAACATTCATTATGCCCAAGTAATTCAAATTCATATAAGATAAAAAGCCTTTATCTGGTTTCAGTATAAGCACTGAACGTCTGATTAACTTATGTAAGCAATTTTGTTCCCCCCAAAAGACCAAAAATATTTCAATATTACTTCAGAAGAATATACGCAAATATACTAAAGCAGGTGTGTTATCCAAAAAGAGTGATTTTGCTCCTAAGTGACACTTAATATCTGAACACATTTTTCATTGTCACAATAGTGTAAATGTTTAATCCTGCTGTTCTAGAAGTAGAAGCCCAGTTCTATACACTGTAAAGATTCTACAATGCACATGATGTCCCCTCGCAAGAATGAACCCCCTTAAAACGAAGTGCCAAGATGCTCCAGCTGATCTAAGTAGGGAGAAATAAATGAGACAGCTCAGGAGGACCTGCTATGCTGTGGAATTTTACGCAAATCGGTTAACTTTTTAAATTCATTTTCTTAGAATCAATAAACGAACAATTCTCATTTGTGTTTTAAAAATCCTTACGTAATTTCCACATAAAATAGTTACTTTCAGATGTACCAGCAAACCAAAGAAGGTAGAACGGCAAGTCTTGGCAGACCTTGGCTGATGGTGGTTGCGAATAGGGTATCACTTACCAAATACCACTTTTGAGCTTCAAAACATTCTCTCCCTATTCCTGTACCGGAATGGATTTGAATGTTTCCATTCCCCCGGATTCATATGGTAAAGTTTGCTTGCCACAGTGCTGTTAGAAAGTGGGGCCCTTAAAAGATGATTAGGTCCTGAGAGTGGAGAACTCATGAATGAGATTAATGCTGTTATAAAAGATGACCAGAACACGCCTGTAATCCTGGCACTCAGAGGCTGAGGCAGGAGGATCAATGTGAGTTCAAGATGAGCCAGGGCTCAAAGCGAGTTCAAGACCAGCCTGAACTGCATAGTGAGACCCTGTCTCAAAAAGACTGAAAAAAAAAAAAAAAGACCAGAAAGATATTTTGCCCCCTCCCTTGTGAGAACATACTGAGAAGTGGAGTCTGCAACCAAGAGAGGGTCTTCACTAGATCCTACCTATGCTGGACTGAATCTAACTCTGACCTTGGACTTCCCAGACCCTACAACACAGAAAATAAGTTTTCTGTTGTTTTTAAGCTACCTACTCTACAATTACTTTGTTATAACAGCCTAAATGAACTGAGCCAATGAATCTCAAAATGTTGTGGAAGCACTGCAAAATAAAAAACAGCTGGGGGTGTAGCTCAGCAGCACAAGCAACTACCTGGCAAGTGCAAGGTCCTGGGTTCAATTCCCAGTACAAAAAATAAAATAAAAAACAAAAAAATCATCACCCCTCCCCAGCCCTACCCCCCAAACACACACACCAGGGAGATTCAGTTGGGAAGGATTACTAAAGGTCAACAGTTTTGGAAGACAGTTCAGGGATGTAAACCTGGGTTTGAACCCCAGACCCACCCTATCTCAAAAAAAAAAAGAAGTTCCTGAGCAAAGATACATATACAAGGAAGAACTTTTAATTTTCAGAAAGAATCTTGCACCTGCACAAAGGGCCCATGAGTTCATGCTCTTTCACTGGTAGCTTGGGGAGGTCAATTCATCCGTGTCAGCCACTACTTCCTCATCTGTACAGTAATAACTGTCCTTCCTACCTTCTAGGGATGTTGTGATGATGAAATGCGAGTATGTGGGTGTACTATTATTATGTATAAAAGCCACAAGGCTCAGTGAGTGTCGTGTACGTGCTCGGTTATATCTGAGATGCTACAGCAAACAAAGGAATAGTGGAAGAAGACCTAGCTCCTGCTTTCCTAGCG
The DNA here is from genome assembly GCA_004027915.1 of Capromys pilorides. Classification (NCBI taxonomy): domain Eukaryota; kingdom Metazoa; phylum Chordata; class Mammalia; order Rodentia; family Capromyidae; genus Capromys; species Capromys pilorides. The sequence continues at coordinate 3,760 of PVKN010006357.1, forward strand.
GACATGACACAACCAACACCCCCAAAACAGGTGAACCCTCAAAAAAATATCTATTACAATGGTAGGGTGTATAGTACTATGAATTCTGGAAGGTCAAGGAGAAACAGATCAGTGAAGGTTGAAATGTTACCCAGATTTGTGAAAATAAGTAAACTGAGTCTTTGTTTGTTTGTTTATTTATTTATTTACATGGCCAGCTCAGCCTGCCCTGGGGGTGGGGTTGGCACAGCATGTGGGGCCAGGGATCAAACCATGGTCCCTGGGGTTGCCTAAGCCTGTCTAAGCAGACACTTTAGACCACTGAGCCATCTCACCAGCCCCTGAGTCTTTTCTTTGAAAGCCTCCTTTAAAGAAATTTGCTTTAGGGCACTGAGCTAGCTCAACATGTTCCCATAGTTCTAGTGTCCTCTTCCTGGTAAAGGGAAAGTTAAGCAGTTTCAGTCTTTTGTAAGAAATAAAAAGTGAATGAGAACCATTGCCTCAGACCAACTTTCTCCAAATGGGTATCTAAGACATTCACTGGGATACAAAAAGAAAATGTAAGACCCTCCTTTATAGCTATTTTAGTCTTATAAAACAAGATTTTCAGAATAAAAAGATAACCCACAAAACGGGGGGGAAGTTCACAAATTGTAAGAGACTAATAGAATATACAGAGAACTTCTAAAACTCAGCAATAAACAACTTGATTTAAAAAATGGACAAAGGATTTAAAAAATATTTTTCAAGAGATGACACACAAATGGCTAACACATGTATAAAAGATTCTCTACATCACAAATTAATAAGGAAATATAAACTAAAACTACAATGAGATACTCTTCAAACTCATTAGGATGGCTATTATAATAAAACAGAAATACAAGTGTCAATAAGGAAGAAGAACTACTGGAATCAACCCTCATACACTTCTAGTGGGTACATAAAACCTCTACAAAAAACAGCAGTTGCTCAAAAAACTATAAACTAGAATTACCATGTGATCCAGAAATGCTGCCTCTGAATATACACCCAAAAGAACAGAACACAGTCATGAAAAAACAATTGTGTACCTATATCCATAGCACAATCATAACAGGTCAAAGACAGAAATAGTGTCCAACAAAAAAAATAAATGGATACACAAAACATTATATATATATATATATATATATATATATATATATATATATATAATATGTAATGCTATAACTAGATATAAATAATTATTAAGTTTTAAAAGGGAAAATAATTCTAACATATATAACATGGATGAATCTTGAAGATATTATGCTAAGTGAAATACACTAATCACAGGCTAGAGAGACAGCTCAGCAGACTAAGCACCTGCTTAGGCAAGCGCAGGGTCTGGGGTTCCATCCCCAGCACCACATGCCATGCTGGCCCCACCCTGCCCCCAGGCTTGATATGTGGCCACCAAGACAGGATGTGGTGGCACATGCCTGTAAACCCAGCACTGAGGAGGCTGAAAGCAGGAGGATCACTATGAGTCCAAACTGCATAGTGAGACCCTGTGCCAAATACATTAAAAAAATACACTAATCACAAAAGGACATTTCTTGATACCATTCAACATGAAATAGTAGCTGGGCGTGATGGCATGCCCCTGTAATCCCAGCACTCGGAAGGCTGAGGCAGGAGGATTATTGTGAGTTTGAAACCAGTCTGGAGGGGCCGGGGAGATAGCTCTGTAGTACAAGTGCCTGCCTGGCAAGTGCAAGGTTGTGAGCTCAAAGCCCGGTTCCACAAAAAAATAAAAATAATAAAAGTTTTTAAAAAAAGAACTCAAAAGAAGAAAAATAAATAAATAAATGAAATCAGTCTGGGCTATCAAGTAAACTCAAGGCCAGGCAGAATTGCAGAGTGAAACCCTGTCTCAAACACACACACACACACACACACAAATACCATGAAATACTTAAAGTAGTCAAAATCATAGTCAAAAAGTGGTGGAATGATGATTGCTAGAGATGAGTATGAATGGATGAAGGAATCATAATTTAATAGGTAGAATTTCAGTTTTGCAAAAGTTATGGAAATGGATAGTAGTGATGGTGGACCATTATGAATGTATTTAATAACACCAAATACATATTTAAAAGTGGTTAGAGGGCTAGAGAGATAGCTTGGTGGTCTAAGTGCCTGCCTGGCCAGTACAAGGGCCCATATTCAAACCCAGATGACATATGGCCCAGAATGCTAGATGTGCCATGAAAGCCACCAAGATCAAGTGTGGTGGCACACACCGGTGACCCCAGAGTGGGGAAGCTGACACAGGAAGATCACTACAAGTCTGAGCTGTGTAGTAAGACCCTATACAAAATGAATAATTTTTTTTAAAGTCGTCGGAACAGTACATTTTGTTTGTTTATTTATTTATTTATTTATTTTCATTTATGTATTTGGTACAGAGTCTTACTACACAGCTCAGACTCGTGGTGATCTGCCTGTTTTCAGCCTCCCCAGCACTGGGACTGCAGGCATGTGCCACCATGCCAAGACTCAGTTGCTGACTCAGGGCACCCTGGGGGTGGGGCCAGTGTAGCATGCGGGATTGGGGACGGCACCCTGGTCCCTAGAATGGTAAATTTCATTATGTGCATTTTTCCACAATAAAAAAATTAGAGAAGGATTTTTTATTACTATAGATGGTCTAACAACAGCACTCTCACTTAGTCCAGTGTCTCATATTAGAGGGTTCATGGCAACAGCCTTTCCACCCACTGAAGATATGTAAGCTCATGTGGATTTGCTTAAGGGGATTTACTAATTACATTTCTTTAAATACATTAACCCTCATAAAACAAACAAGAGGTTTTAAAAGATTCCTGTAGAGAAACCTTGGATTAAAGATAATGCAAGTTTAAATGAACAAGAGAATGGCAAAGCTGTTATTTCCACTCCTAGTACACTCTTCCCCTAGCACACTGCAATGAGACACAATTACAGCCTATCAAGATATGACATGAAGTCTGCCAGAAACTCATTGAGGTAATTTAGAAGGTGAATTTGCACTGGGCAAGGTGGCGCACACCTGTAATCCCAGCATGCTGAGAGGCTGAGGCAGAAGGATCAAGTCTGAGCCCAGCCTCAGCAACCATGTGACCTAGCGGAATCCTGTTTCAAAATGAAAAATAAAAAAGGCTGGAGATATAGCTCAGTGTCAAGACCTTGGGTTCAATCCTCAGCACTGCAAAAGAAAAAGAATTTGCATCTGCTATCATTCATTCATAATCAGCTTTGTTTTATAAATATACAATGTAACTTCAGGTATTAATGGGAGCAAAATGTAACAATAACTTATAAACAACCCTATATATAAACAAATGGTATTTTTACTGAGGTAGGATCTTGCTCTCTAGTCCTGGCTGGCCTCAAACTCAGGGCAATCCTCCTGCCTCAAACTGCCAGCTGCTGGGATCACAGGCCTGCACCAGCATGCCCAGCAGCCCCCATCTCTCTTCCACATCACAACTGGAAACACACACACAAAGATGGCATTTTTAAAATCGAGTGTTATTCCACAAAACTTAGAGGCTGTTGCTCTAAACTTGCATTAATGAAACTCTGTACTTATAGAACAGTCTTATAAGTCTGGTACAAAACTCTAAACATTAGGAACATGTAGCTATTAAGCAACTAGAATGTGGCTTGTGTGCTTGAAGAGTTAAATTCTTATTTTACTTAATTTTAGATAATTTAAATTTAAAAAGCCATAGGTGGCATGCAGCTACTCTATTTAACAGCACAGCCCTGGGCCTCTAACAGATTATTAGCTCCACCTCAAAACATACAGCTCCCTGGCAAACAGTGCACTTTCAAGCTTCTGTGGCCACGTTATCTTCCACAACTGGAACGGTCTCCTGCCCTTCTCTATCTAAGAATAAGTTCTCACTTTTGAGAACATATCTCAAATGAAACCTTTGTTTTAGCTTTTCCAGTGGGCTCCCCACCCTACAAAATTAACTGCTTCCCAGATCTGTTGCCCTCACCTCTTTCTAGCCCTCAGTTTCACACTTACAGCTATTTTCTCCCATGTCTGAGTCCCCTGATTGTGAGTTCCTCAAGGCACAGCCAGGCCTCCCTCACCTCTTCTTGATGCCTGGCCCACAAGGAGTGACATTTCCTGGGCAAAGCAGTAAATGAACCGGCAAACCTTGACCTCTGATTTCAACGCCCTGCTCTTCCACCACCCCAGAGCTGTGCCTCCAGGAAGGCCAACCACAAAGAGTCTCTGCAATAGGCTAGATGCTGCTTCAGTAGATAATACCCTTTCTATTACTATTACTTTTCTATGTCACATACAGATGTCACAGTTATCTCAAAGTAGGCTTACAAGGTTCTCATTCCAAGAGCACATACTCCCCTTTCTCAAGGGTCAACTTTCAAATACTGCAAATAAAAATGGTGGCTCTGGGGGCTGGGGAGATAGCTCCATGGCACCTGTCTCGCAAGTGCAAGGTCCTGAGTTCAAACCCCAGTCGCACGAAACAAAAAGAAAAATGGCGGTTCTGAGGCACTGATTTTTTTGGATGTCTTATTAACATTTATCAAGTCTTTCTTGTGTACTTTACATGCCATTTTAGCTATCCAGGTACAAGTACATGCCCACACATACATTCTCCCACTCAAAACCTATGTGCTTTCTCTTCATCATTTATCAGTAAATAGGTTTAACTTTGTTAGAAAGACCAAAGGAAAGGTTTTGACCATAGCAATTGCTTTTGCTGGACTTCATTTCTGAATTCTGGATTTGGCTATATTTAGCAAAGCTATAAGCGTCATCAAGCCTGAAGCCAGGAAGAAGACACCATTCACAAACCACCCCCTGAAAATCTGCAGTTGCCTCTGAAAGACCAGACTTTCCAGCAGACAAAGACATCTGAAGTGGGAGGGATCAAATTTGTATTTGCGTCAAGAGAGGCCCTCAGGTGTTCATAACTAATCTCTCTGCCTGGTGCTCAAAGGGCTCTAGAAAACTTATTCCTTCCTTTTCTCGCCAACAGATGTTCTGCTCTAGCCAAATATCTTCACTGTCTCCCCCGTCCATTCTTTTCTATAACAATGTTCATCTCACCCCCCACATCTCACACACACACACACACACGCGCGCGCGCGTGCGCCTTCTTGTTTCTTGTTTCTGCTTCAAGCTTCTTGCCTTTTGTGACCTTTCTAGGACACCCCTTACCCAGACACTAGCTGTTCCCTTTCCCCTCAACTAGCACGGCACTGCGGTACTGCAGGACAGCACTATCTACTTTTACCTATTTGACAGTTCTTCAGAAGACTCAGGGCCACTGAGGAAAGTGAACAATCACATCCAAATGTGCACATGGGAGCAAATACAAGGAAGTTCATTCTGTCACTCCTGATTCTGGAAAACCATGACTTTAGACTACTCAGTTTTCTTGAAATACAGCTTCTTCACCACTCCACATACATGCCATTTCCTCTGGCTGGAAGGTCTTGGGTGACCCTCTGGGAAAAAAAAAATCTACTGAGCGATTTCCATTCCTCCTTCACCCTTCCTTTTTTATCGATTCCTAATCTCTCTCTCTCTCTCTCTCTCTCTCTCTCTCTCTCTCTCTCTCTCTCTCGTTTTTGTGTGTGTGACTTTTTGAGATAAGGTCTCCTGATGCAGTCCAGGCTGGCCTTGAGCTCACTTTGTAGCCTGGGCTGGTCTGGAATTCACAATATTCACAATGATCCTCCTGCCTCAGCCTCCTGAGTGCTGAGATTACAAGCAAGCAGCACCATGCCCAGCTTTCTTAACCTCTTTTACCAGCTCCTGTATTCCAAGGTACATGGTAAGTGCTGGACACCTATCTCAAGGCTATTTCTCATCTATAGGATAGACCAACAGAATCCATGTCACGAATCCACTTTCTTATCTCTGGACCCTAATACAGTGTTACACAAAGAAGCATTGATAAATGCTCACTAAATGAATATATATCATACAGACATTCCCAAGATGCTTGAATTTTAAGTCCCACTACTTTGCACTGTAGGTAGAAACTGTCGAGGTTTTCTGATTTGTAGTCTTAGTTCTCATTAGGACTGGACCTGGACTCCTTTGTGCAGATAAGAAAGCTGTTCTGAGAAGCCAGTTGGTCAATCTTACGCAGAATTGATATGGCTCTGGAATAGAGTCTTGGACACAGAAGGTATTCAGCATATACTGTTTCCTTAAAGCTTAGATAAAAAGTTTCATGTAGCTAAAGAAGCATGATAAAACCACTGCTTCTCAAACTCTGTCTAAGCATAGTTCTAATTTTCCCCATTGAGCTCTTTTGGAAACTTTAGCCAAACCTTCCCTTGCCATCACACCTATTAACTCAGACATGAGACAGTACTTCATAATAGCACCTTCGTTAAGAAAGCAGAAAAGTATCCTTCCCAGCACCAAACCTAGAGATAGCCACATCCCTCTAACTGAAGACTCAGTACCTTCTTTTCCCATAATAAGCTAAGTTCTCTGGACCAGATGGCAAATCAGAATACCAAGGCTAATACTGCTGATAGAATAGCAGCCTAGTATCTATTTTTTAGGGTTCCTGCAATTGCCCACTATGAAGCACTGATCAGTAACTACATCAGGGAAAAATAAATAATCATGACGATGTGGTGGTAATCAGGTTGGTATTTAAAGGTCCACACACCACTCTCCTGAACTGCTAGCCGCTGCCCTGAGCCTCTGATGTACTACTCACTGTCCTTACACAATGCTGGTTGAGACTGATGGGTAGGTCAGAACTCAGGGATTTGAAAAGGACCAAGGAAGACGCCCAGCTTCCCAAAATACAGCTGACCCTTTAAGGAGCTGGTATCTGCAAAGAACCTCTGCCTCAAACCACCCCAAAGTGGGGAAGGAATTACTTCTGAATGCTACAGTCAAACTAGCCTTCATATTACACACACTTTATTTATTAATTGACCAATTCTTCTGGTAAATAATGGCTACCATTTATTGAGCACATGAAACATGTTAAATCTGTACCTTACCTTATTTAATATCTAAGACTCCTATTCCCTATAGAGTAGGAGTACTCAAACCTTAGTTTACATCGGAGTCTTCCCCCAGAGCCCCAGAGCCACAGCATACAGAGTGAGGCCTTAGGAGCTACATCACTAACAAGCTTTCTGATGCTAAGGATGCTCTGGACCTAGTGTCCCTCTTAAGAGAAAGAAAGATTCAAGATGTTTTGGGTATCTGTCCTAGTGCCACAGCTGGTAAAGAACATCCACACTTTGAACCTAGATCTGTTTTGACCTACCACTGGTGCTAATAACCACACCACAGTGTGTAGAAATGCTGTCTTGTCTTTCCAAATTTACCAGCAACTCCTTAAAGGCAGATATCATACTTTACACTTCCCTTATCCCCTTCTATAACTTAGTGTTACCTTAGGACCTCATAGGTGCTACCTAAATACTTTGTATACTGACAATAACACATTTACATACTACGAAACTCACAAAATCAAACTACGATACAGTCAAACAACATAAAATGGGCAGCACCACCAGACCTGACTTTAGAGGACATTCTTGCTACTCAAGCTTTCCCCCTGTAGCCACCACAATGGCTAACTCCTACTCATTCTTCTGTCTTTTCCTCTTGTAGAAAACAATTCTTCATTTCCTAAAGTTCAGGGCTGAACAAATAAAATAAAAATTCATAGCCACTGCACACTAGGTTTATCACCATGATGGTACTAATTACTCTAAGTGACTGATTTCAATCTCTTAGAGCAACTTGTCAACTATAGCATCTAGTTTAACAACATATGCCCAAAGCCTAGCACAGTGCCTGGCACATAATGGGCACTCCATAACTATTTGTTCAATGAGTAAATACATGAAGGAATGCAGAAGTGCAAGTTCTACTTCAGTTCTACTTGAAAAAATCATAATACATGATGTGTATTTCTCAGGGATGAATTCCAGGGAAGAGGAGGGCAGCCTAGACAACGATCACCAATTCTGCCTCTTCTCCATCACTCTTCTCAGACTCAGAGGACACGCACTGGTAAGGGTACCACTATCCATGGTGAGACACGACCCTAGTTGACCAAAGTATGCCAGGGCTCTAAGGTCAGCAAAGGCCACGAGAGGGAGGAAAGAGCTCTGTGCCCTCTCATTCCGCCTGATCACTCTCACACATACTCCTTCATTTCCCCACCCCACTGCAGTCGAGAGGTCTGGCACAGGAATGAAAAAGACAGATCATACTCAAGGGTAGAGATCTGGCAGCGGACATAGAAGCATCTCCCATCCTGCACCAAAGCCTACAAGGAAAACTCCAGAGTGATAGTGACTCAGGCCCCGGATTAAGTCCAGCCAGAGCAGTACTGAGAACGAAAAAGAACAATAATTTCACAAGGACAACCACTGTCAGGCTTTTTTTTTTTTTTTTTTTTTTTAGTGTTTTTGGCTTCAATCCTACCCCCACTCCCCCAAAAAAGTAGGCCTTGTTGAATCCAGTGCTTACACAGGCTGAGAATCAAGCAGCTTCCATGTCTTCCTAACCCACCCACCAGCTTGTAACACTCACCATGTCAGGGACTTCCTAGGCCCAGGTAAGGACCTTTGCTTCAATCTTAGCTTGCAAAGGACTGCTTTTAAAAGGAGCCTCTTTACTTCCTCTCTTTCCTAGCCAATACCATGTTCCCCACCACCATGTTGCAGTAAGAGGCCTCCCCCCACCCCAGCCCCTCACAATGTATAATACAACCTACAGCAGGTTGGCCCCATCCAATTAGTTTGAACTGTTTCAAGCCAAGGAAATTGCGGCTTTTATTGAAAATAAGAGCACACTAAGCAGGCAGCGAGCTGTGAAAAGTATGAGTATGGCATAATTATGAAGGTCGAGGTTAAGGTTACCAAAAGAAACATGCAAAGATCTCCCGAAAGCCTGGGAGATGAAGATATAGTTCTACATACTCAGGGATATATAAATGAACACACACAGAGGCATTTACACAGTAGATCTAAATGACATCTTCAATAAAGGAAAAATAAAAATCAGGGTCACTCTCAAGATATTCTTAATAAAAACTAAAACAAGAGGAAGAGGGCCCTATAAGACTAACTTCAAAATAATCACATTCATTTCATATCATTTCTGTTATCTTAGTTATATCCTAGGGATCTGATTAGTTTGACTAGGAAACAAACCTAGTTAAGTCCACCAAGAGCCTTGACTCAGAAAAACACATTCCCGTTCTGTGAAAATCTCTTCCTTTCAGTGTTTGCTTTTGGAAGTGGGAAAGTTGGGTAGGAGAAACTAATTTCTCCTCGAAAAGATCCCCCCAGCCCATCCTTCAACCTTCACGTCAATACTCCAAGTTTTAGAAGATGACAAGCATTTGGTGTAAAGCTTTACACTTTCACACATCCGGTTTTCTGTCTGATAGGAATAATTCGGTGAGGCAAAGCCGGTGGCTTTTCAATGCTTTTCCTAAAATATAAGGTCACTGAGGTAAACAACTTCAACAACCTCCCGCCACCCCTTTATGCTCTATCACTTTCCTATCTCACTTTTAAATCTCTCAAGGACAATGACTCACAGGGAAAGTGAGGGGGAAGGGTGGGTCAGTTGGTCAAAGCCCATTCATACATTGAACAACTAGACACCAGAGTCTTGCCACATCAGCACAAGATTTTAATATACGGCGCACTGAGCTCCACCGTACCTTCTGCCAACACCTCGTCCACAGTGACCTGCTGTCTCCCGATTCCAAAGACCCTTCCGATGTAGCCACTGCCCAGGCTCGAGGTGCTGCCCCCTCCTCCGCTGGAGCCGGAGCCCAGGCCAGAGCTGCCCTGCTCTCTCCGGGAGTCGAAAAACTTCTTCATCTTGCAAACGAGAAGCAGCAAAGCAAAATGCCGATGATTTCTGGATTTTTTTTTCCTTTTTAAAGAAAAGAGATCTAAAGATTTCTTCTCGGATTTGAGCTCGCGGAGGAGCCACCCGAATCCGGCTTTAGGGGTGGGGGCTGAGGGAGGAGGATGCCTATAGGAATATGCGTGTCAATCGCGCGGCGGATCCCCTCCTCCTCCTCCTGCGAGCGATTCGTGTAAGTTTAAACCTGTGATGACAGAGGCAGAGAGAGGATGAATCAGTAACACACTTAAAAATTCAACTGCTGAGTCCCTAAGGGTAGCAAAAGCCATCATTCTGGGGAAAGGCTTCATGCATTTTTCCTGGCGAGAAAAACCCTGGGGTTGAAAACGCGTCCCCGCCTCCAGAGCCCCAGGTCCCCGCGTCCCCGCGTCAGGGGCTCAGAGAAAGGAGGGATTCGGGCGGCCCTGGCCAGCCCCGACCCTGCTGGGCACTGCCTTCCCCTCCTCCCCAGTTCGCCAGTCGCCCCACCAGGCAGCATCCCCGCGGCACCCACTTGAGACTGTTCAGCGGCCGGCGCCCAGCTACCAGGCCCGCAACATTGTCACAGCCGCCAGGCGGGCCTGCGACGCGGAGAAGAGGCGGCGCTGCAGCCTGAGCCGGGGCCGCAATCGGCGCCCGCCAGCCAGCTGATCCCCCGTGCGCCCGGCGGAGACTGACCCGCTGCCCCTCCCCCGCGCGCGCTCCCGCCCGGCTCCATCCACCCAACCAGGAAGTGAACCGCCGCCGGAAGTGCCTCTTGGGGCGGTGCGGCCCGAACTCGGGTCCGCCCCAGCTATTGCTACCCTAAAGCAACTAACGAAAGGAGCTCATGGCGAGAAGAAACCGAGAAAACGGGGTCTGTGAAGTAGGGGTCTCAGTACTGAGAACCTTGGAAAAGAATGTTGCTATCGCCCAGGCGCAGGGCATCCTGGGAAAGGTAGTTGAACACAGTCCGGCGACCGAACTACAATTCCCAGAATGCTCTTGGAGGAGCGGGCGTGGCGTCAGCCGTAACCTCAGCGGCCTGGAAAGTGGTTAGTGGGGTGGTGCACATTTGGGGATTCGGTTATTAAAACATATCCGGTAAAGAAACTGCCAAGGAGTAGGCTTTCCCCAGCCGCAGGTCTATCCTTCTGCAGCCGCCTGATTTTTGACCTGGCCTTCTGGCAGAAGGGACGGTGAGGATTGTGATTTCCAAACGCATCAAGGCTTGACACCTGAAGGACGCAGCTTTACCGTTTTGCCCCAGATTGGTCCTGCGGGGGCTTGGTGACAGCAGTTGAGAAGGAGGACGATAGGCAATGGGAACATTGTATTGACAACTAGTACCGGCCACACCAGGAACTCCAGCCCTAAAAGAAAGAAAAGCGTTGCCTCTCCGCCCCAAATCTGAAAGCTGCTTTTCTCCCCCTGTTCTTCGAAGCTGCTTTTTGCTCACAGGTGACCCAGAGCCGACTCCGCGGTTAGCTTTGAGCTAGGCACTATGAGAACGCCAGAAAGACAGTGTCTGGTCTGCAAATGTACAGGCAAGATGCAGGCCGACAAACTGTTGGAAAGTTGTGTGCAGGGCAAATCGCAGGGGAACCGGGAGACAGCCCATTACCTCGACCCCAAACTTTGGGGTTTACCATCCTACAGTGACTTTATTGCTTCCACCGCTTTCTGTGGACCTGAGCCTCACTAATCCCTTCCAAACGAGAACCCTGGCCAGACTTTCTTTTCTTTTTCATTTCAAGATTCTTCCCTTGATGTTTATCTTACCCTCTTACTGCCTGGGTGGGGGATGGGGAATGGGCGATGTGATTTGCATCTGTCAAAGGTGGAAGATTGGAACGCGCTCGGTTCAGAAGAACCCATAGATCATCTGATAGATGATGCTAAAGGTAGTGCTAAATTCCTACTCCCCTATCCATAATTTTTCTAATACTGAATGTAAGTTACTGCCTATACCTCACTCCTCCCTCTCGCTAATAGCACAACAGCCCTCTTGCCCTGTAGTTTGACCCAAAATTTCTGCAGCATGCATTTGAGAAAAATGGTGGGGGGGGGGGGGGGTGTCGTTCTTGTTTTCTCTAATCTCCATATTCAGCTGAGGTGGGCTGGGCTGGGCTAGTGGTGTTGGTGTGGCTGTTGTTGGCTTCTCATTTGGAGTAAACTATGGAGAGATAGCATCTTTTCTTCCGAAGAGAGTCAATGTTGACACCTCAGTTCACAAATTCATGCCACCTTCAGGGTGAAATGCAGCACCTACTAAAACCTTCCCTTAAAGGAAGCCCACGGAGGCATGTTCTCTGCACCTTCCTTAAAAGGCTAAATTTTTTGCCTATGTAAGTTTGGACTAGCTCTTAAAATAGATGAGAAAACTCATTTTAGGATTGAGCTCATTAACCCCATCTTTCTCAGCATCTGTTTGTCTTGACTGACTTTAAAAGAAGACCTGTTAGGTTATATATCCATTAGATCCTGTTGTTGTGTTATGCTTTTTTTGTTTGTTTGTTTTGCTTGGGGTGGTGGTGGGGCTTTCCTAGTGATAGATCCAGATTTGCATGAATTTCAAATCTCACTTCAGAGATACAAAAACTTGCAATAGTATTATGGTAGTATACAAAAAACATGTATTTTTTTTTTTGTATACTCATCTGGATACCTTAAACAGAACCTGAGAAAGGTTTTAAATTTTTAAAAAACAGAAAACTAGTTTTCTTGCCTTCCATGAGGCTAATAGCATCAAGAAGTCCAGAATTTTTTTTATGTTGTGTATTAGGTTATTTATGCCTCTATAAACAACTTTTTGGAATAGGGTACTATATTTAAATAAAGTACTCATTTTAAAGACACAGAAATGAAGCACAGAGATGTCACTTACCTGAAGTCACACTGACAGTAACCAACTAGTTCCTGAGTAAATATAATTGCAGATCAACCACTGTAATCTTGAAACTTCTATGCTTCCTTTCTCTTTCCTGTTTTGCCTCACTTTTCTATCCAAGCTTTCATACATGGTATATTACCACCTCAGTAAAGTACATCAAAGCCAGGGAACAGTGTGCTATTTATCTCCTTAACCATCAAGTACAACAGTTTACATAACCACTAAATACTTTTTATTTGTTTGTTTTTATGGCACAGGATCTTGCTATACAGTTCAGGCTGGCCTTGAGCTCACCTTGCAGCCCAGGCTGGTCTTGAACTCACAATGGTGTTCCTGCCTCAGTCTCCCAAGTGCTGGGATTGCAGGTGTGCACCATCACACCTGGCTTTCCCATACTTTTTTTTTTTTTTTTTTTTTTGTGGAACTGGGGATTGAACTCATGGCCTTGCACTTGCCAGGCAAGCTCTTATTCCACTAAGCTATCTCCCTGGCCCCTCCCATACATTTTTTTTTTTAATTTTTTATTTATTTATTTATTTATTTGTTTGTTTGCTTGTTGTGTTTTGTTTGTTTGTTTATTTATTCATTTTGTGGCTGGCTCAGCCTGCCCTGGTGGTGGCGTTGGCGCAGCATGTGGTGCCGGGGATCGAACTGCAGTCCCCGCAGTTGCCTGAGCCCTCCTAAGCAGGCGCTTTAGACCACTGAACCACCTCGCCGGCCCCTCCTCCCATACATTTTAAAGTCATATATAGAACTTTTCATTGTGAGTCTAAGAAATTGGAGGGTATATGATTTCTTGCATCTTATAAATGTTATCAGAGCTGGCGAGATAGCTCAGCAGATTAAAATGCCTGTTTAGGCAGACTCAGGGACTGGGCATGTATGCCGGCTGTGCCCCCAGGATGCACTGAGATGGCATTGAGACTGGGAGTGGTGGCACTGACCTGTAATCCCAGTGCTTGGGAGGCTGAAAACAGGAGGGTCACTATGAGTCAGATCTATGTAGTGAGGCTGTGTAGACCCTGTACCAAATACATAAAGTTGTCATTTTTTCTAAAAATAAAACATCACACTTTAAAATGTATGCAGTAGAGACTACTACATAATATTTACTAAACATCCATTTAAAAATACTGGGGGCTGGGGAGATAGCTCAGTAGAATAAGCGCTTGCCTGGCAAGTGTCAAGGACCTGACCTCAATCCCCAGTTCTGCAAAAAAAAAAAAAAAAACTTAAATTCTTCTCCAATGGTCAGAAATTTTAGTGTTCCTTTTCATTCATGTTTTCTTTGGCAAAATATGTAGATTCACTCCCTCATGTTTTTATTCTAAAGTAATACTTTATGTTAAAAATTCTTTCCTGGATCATACCATTATAATTCTTTGCAACAAAATATGCACCTACATATAAGTATGAGATTTTAATTGCCTGTGAGAATAAGTATCTTAAATGTTAAAAAAAAAAAATTTCTGGGACCTAAGAGATAGCTCAGTGGACTAAGCACCTGCTTAGGCAAGCTCAGGGACAAGGGTTTGATCCCCAGCACCACATGTTGTGCTGGCCCCACCCGCAAGCATGCTGAGTGGGCCACTGAGTCCTGGTGGGCATGGTGGCACACGCTGGAATCCCAGTGCTGGGGAGGCTGAAAACGGGGATCACTATGAGTCTGATCTGTGTAGTGAGACCCTGTACCAAATTAAAAAAAAAAAATTCTGGATTGACTTATAGCTATTAATTTTAAACAATTTATAGGAATAAAAATATAATACAAATCTGAAAAACTGACAAAAAATAAAAATATATTGGAAGTGTATCTCTTTGTAAAATAAACAAGACTTATAAGAATTTAGCTAATTATGCCAATTCTATAACTCATTTTTATTTTTACAGACGTAAGCACTGGGAAATTTTAATATGTAAGTGGATAGGATTTAGAGAAGTTTCCTTTATCAATATTAGCTATTTCTTTGTACTACTGGCATACAAGCAGAAACATTGTAGGTTCTATTCTCAGAAAGCTCACCGGCCCCAGGGCGCACTGAGATTGGGTATGGTGACATGTGCCTGTAGTCCCAGCTTTTAGGAGGCTGTGAACAGGTAGATCACTACAGGTCCAATCTAGTAGTGAGACCCTGAGCACCCTGTGGACCCTTCCCTAAAATAAAAAAAATAAAAAAATAAAAGGTGTTAATAATCCATGAACTTTCACTTGATTAATCTTTTAAAAATTCTATCAGGAGGAGAAATGGAAACCACCACTTTCAGAAATTCATTACCTAGTCATTGGAGCCATATATTGCCTCAATTTCTGGGAAATATATAAAAAAGATACTACCAAGGCTTAACAATGACTGCTATCACTTCTCTTAGAGGCATCTTGTTTAGTTTTCTATTCTCAAGAAAAGTTGAGAAAGTAGAAATAGTGTTAGTTGTAAAACACATTTGCCTATACAGTATTTCTTTTTTATATTTTTGGTGGTACCAGGGATATACAATATTTCTTCATTAAATGCTCTTATAGTTTGACTTAAATGTGTTTTTGTCAAAACTGAGAGAAGATGTGTATTTTATTCAACAAAAGGTCATGCAGTATGATCTAGTTAATATGGTCTAGAAGGTGGGAATGAAGGGCCTGTATATACCTTTACCTGCTTATTTAGTCTTTATCAAATCAACCAAACAATCATATTTTGTGAAGAAAATTTTGAGATAGAGTCTCATTACATTGTATAGGCTGGCCTTGAACTCCCAGTGATCTGCCTCAGCTTCCAAAGTGCTGGAATTACATGAGTGCACCACCATGACAAGCTAGACTGACTTCTTTCTTTCTTTCTTTCTTTCTTTCTTTCTTTCTTTCTTTCTTTCTTTTTATCTTTTTGAGACAAAGTCTCATTATGCATTTCAGGCTGGCCTTCAGCTCACTTTGTAGCCCAGGCTAGTTTCGAACTCACAACAATCCTCCTACCTCAATCTCTCAGGGACTGGGATTACAGGCATGCACCACCACGTCCGGCTGACTTCATTTTCAATACTAATACCATGTTCATCTGTGTTTCAAGAAAGATCACAAACCAAAAAAGTAAATTATAGGTAGCATCTAGTAACATTATTACAGATAAAACTAAAATAGCATAGCCCTAATGTTGACTTTTCCATTTTATGATACAAAACAAATGTGCTATTTCCTTTTTACTTATTTTGAAATGATGCACTAAAATATGTTGATAAAGTTGCAAGTAAGTTATCTGTTGAGCAACAGTGTGATAAAAGGCATCTGCTCTTGTGAAACATTGGAAGCATGTAGCAAATACAAGTATTGGGTTTTTCAGAATAGCTAAGTATCACATGAAAAATTAGCAATAGCCCTCTATAGAGAGCCCTTGCTGGTCCTCATCTCAGTCTGGGAAGTTTATATTTGTAATCCCATAGATAAATTACTGGAATCCCCTCAGGTTAATTCCAATCTACCACTTCCAGTGTAACCAATGCTAGAATAAAGACACTAAAGCATATTTATAGTTATGGGGACCCTGGGGATCCTAAGTCCAGCCCTGGTGATGGCTATCCAGAACAAAGGCCAAACCCAAGTCTATTCAGTCATAAAGGAGGATGGCTTGAGGATGAATAGCTGAGAATAGCAGGAAGAAAGCAGGTGAATACTGTGAGCTGGGCTAGGTAGAACGCCTGTGAAGTGCAGAGAGAAGAATATGCAGAAAAAGTAATTTGCACTACACAACTGAGACAGTATCTAATGTGTTGAGGTCTGGTGCTTTAGCTCTGATGTGTAATTTTTCTAGCGCAAGGAAATCATAGCCTCTATCGTGAAGCTCAATCCCAGCCGACAGCATGGATCATTGGCTCTTTGTCCTGTCTCTACCGGGCTTATATTAAAGAGCAGTAGGTGGGGATGACAGGGGAAACACACGTGCAATCTTCAAAGACTACCACCAGTACCTCAGCCAGACCTATATGCATTGCTTAAAGCCAGTTGAAGGAATAAAGAAAAGTCTTAGCCAGTTTGGTACATATTAACGTATGGATATAGGTTCAGGCTCAGCCAAAATGGAGAGAACTGCTCTTCTTTCAAGGAGAGCTGCCCAGGTGGTCCTCCACAGCCCTGTTCATTGTTGAGACACAATATTCAAACTTTCCTTGTATATTTGATAAAAGAAAAGGATATAAACTGCTACTAATTAATTGATCTAGCCACAACCTTATACCTTGTTTTATTTGATAAAAGTTCTCTACAGCTGGAATAATTCATGATATCATTTATAAAATAGGTTTGAGTTTATTGATACTGAATTTTTTTTTTTTTTGGACGGGACCGGGGTTCAAACTCACGACCTTGCACTTGCCAGGCAGGCACTTGTGCCACGGAGCTATCTCCCCAGCCCCTTGATACTGAATTTTAAAGGGGTTAAATAACATCTTCATCAAAAGTCATGCATATGAGTTCCAGAAAACAACAGTATCACGAGCTTGTCCTGCTTGTTTATACTTGAGGGTGCTTTTCTTTTCAGCTAATAATATGCTTTAGCAGTAAGTATTAAGAGTTACTGAAAGAAATTGTTCTTAGAAGCTGCTCCTAAAGCAGGCATTGTGGCACATGCCTGTAATTCCAGCTTTCTGGAAGGCTGAGGCAAGAGAATTACAACTCAAGCTCAGCCTGGGAAACTCTGCAACTTAGCAGGATCCTTTCTCAAAATATGAAAAGGGTTGAGGATGTAGCTCAGTGCGAAGGTTCTGGTTTTAGTAATCTCTGGTTGTTGTTGTTGTTTAAAGCTACTAATGTGACAGGTGTGGAGGTACACAACTATAATCAAAGCTATGCAGTAGGCTAAGGCTGAGGCTGAGACAGAAAGATTAAAAGTTCAAAGCCATCCCAGGCAATTTAGCAAGAACCTGCCCCAAAATATAAAAAATAAAAACCAAAAATGAATTTTGGTGCGTGGGATAGGGTTTCATTTTGTAGTCTGGACTGGCTCTGAACTCACTTTGGAGTACAGGCCAGACTCAAACTCATGGCAACTCTCCTGCCTCAGCCTCCTGAGTGCTGGGGTTACAGGAATGCACCAAAAAAGAAAAGAAAAGCCTTGAAGAGCTTCTTACAGTCTTCAGTATTTCTTACCAAGGTTCTCAGCTTTTTCTCTTGGGACTCCCTGAACTTTAAATTTTAAAACAGTTCACAAATGAACTGAATAGTATGTGTTTAACTCAATAAAATCATAGGAAAACAAAAAAAGTTGTATCAACATGTGACAGACTACGCTGTGGTCTAATTTACAAAGCATTCCGGCTTATCTTTGGGAACATGTACGGGCTATTCTGTGTCTGGGGATGCTATGCCAGCATTTACATAACTCCTCTCTTAGGTTCTCCTTCCCCCGCCCTTCTCCACACAGCATATTCATGGCATACTTTTGTTTGTTTATCGGTTATCTAATGACCCAGTAATGCAGATAATAATGCACCTGTGGCTGGCTCTTATGCTCCTAGGCCTATAGCAGTTGAGACATTCTGATGACATTGACTGCAGGTGCTTGCACATCCACAGTCAGCTGTTGATCTTGGCTGGGCTCACACATGTCACCAAGCTCAGGTGGCCTTTGCTTTTCTCTGTGTATGTCTCTTACACTCGTCTAATGGGCAAGTTCTCATGTGAGGCAGGTGCAAGTTAACAAGCAGCAATACTCAGGGGCTTTTCAAGCTCTTGTTGCCGAGGCTTGCCATTCCATTGGCCTAAGCACAGTCCGTGACAGAAGGCGCAGTTAGGGGTGAAGACCACAAAGTTGAGAGCCAGGTATGGCTTAGTTGGAGCTCCTAATATAAGACATGGGTGTTCATCTTCCTTTCTGTCTCTTTTCTTTTTTGTTTTGAGACAGGTTTCATGATATAATATAGGCTAAGTAACTTCCTGGGTTACTTGCTCATGTAACCTAGGCTGGACTCAAACTCACAATAATCCTGCTGCCTCAGCCCCCACCCCCACCCCCCAGTGCTGGGACTGCAGGCATGTGCCACCATGCCTGGCTCATATTTATCTCTGTAGTTTATCTCATATTGTAAAGTCAGTTACTCCCCCTAAGGTGAATTTTTTTCTGTTATTTTCTATTTCAGAAATGAGTCATAAAATACCACACAGGCTAGCAAAGGAAACATAAAGAAGTATGCAGCTGGGCATAGTGGTACATGTCTGTTTTATCAGTCAGCCCTTACTAGAGAAATGGATGTGGTGCAAGATATAGAAGTATATAAGAATTTACAAGATAGGCTTACAACGGCTGCCCACAGAGTCAGGTGCAGAAGAGTGCGAAAGTTCCGTCTGTGCTGGCTATCTGAAGAATGCAGTCAAAGGCTTGGAGCTCTCGGTAGTGTCCCATGCTAGTTTGTACCAGGAGGCAGAAGGTTCTGCAATGGAAGGCTTAAGGGTCTGGGCTGGAGACGAAAGCAAAAGACCAGAGCCCCTCTGAAGAAACAGAAATGAATCTACATTTCCCTTTTATCCCATCCAGGGATATTGACTGGTGACATTGACACCCAGTGTGGTTCTTCTGTCTTCACTAAATCCCTGCAGTCACACCCAGAACTCTGCTGTTCTAGTGTGGTTGGGCATTTCTTACTCAAGTTGACACAGGCAGTTAACTGTCACACCTGTTATCACAGCACTGCAGGAGGTGGAGGCAGGAAGATTTCTTGGGCAATTTAGCAAAAGCCTGTCTCAAAATAAAAGCGTCTGGATGTGTAGCACAGTAGTACAGCACCCCTGGGTCCAATCCTCAGTACCACCAAGAGAAAGAAAAGAAAAATGATAATACTCCTCATCTACAATCACCCTGACACTCTGTCATTGATCTATAGCTGCAGCCTTTTTTATTTGGAGACATGGTCTTGCTTTGCCCAGGTTGGCCTCTAACTTGTGATCTTTCTGTCTTGAGTAGCTGAGATTACCTTGTGTTCCACCATGCCTACCAAGTGTGCACATGTGTGTGTGTGTGTGTGTGTGTGTACGTGTGTGTATGAGTATGTATGAGAGAGACAGAGAGACAGAGACAGAGAATCTTCCTACATAACCCAGGCTAGCCTCCACTTGTACTTCTGCTTCAACCTCCACTACCCTGAGAATGATATCTATCTCTCTCTCTTTCTCTGTCTCTCTCTGTCTCTGTCTCTGTCTCTATCTCTCTCTTTCTCTCTCCTCTGTTTTCTTCCCACACACATATATGAACATACACACAATAAAAATGTATATATACAAAGTCCAGAAAAAATGTATATACACTTCAGGAAAACAAAAACTATAAATATTTTAATACTAAATTTCTTGAGATATCTTGAGATTAATACAAGTTACCTTTGGCCTCTACAATTATGAGAGGTGCTCGAGGTGATGGCCATTAGCTTCCTGACATTCATTAGTGTGGTAAATTGTGCTTGAGTAGCCTTGGTCACTAGGACTGTTGCACATACATTTTCAATTTTTCTATAACAGCCAGAAATGTAGTGGTTTTTCTGTGATATATGATATCCTCTAGGGTCCCCCACACAAGGGTAACACCATACTAAAATAGTATAAAAATATATTATTTTTCTCTTCCTGAAGTATGTATACTTTTTTTGGCAGACTCTGTAATATACATATACATACCTGCTGAGAAAATTCATTTGTAGCATCTGATCTCAGTGAAAAGTTGTGCTTTGCCGAGTAGCATATAAAACTCACCTTCCGTGCCAGGTGACTATCACTAAGCATGCTCATCTTATATTGTACATAACTTCTGCCCACCAAGTAACGTGCTTCTGCTGCTGCAGCAGGCATGGCCTTCTGGTTTTCATATGTCCACTGCTATGATCACACACCCCGTGGCCTGGCAAACATGGACATGCTTCTACTATGTGTTCATCATCAATTTACTTTTTTCCTTCCTATTTATTTAGTTAGTTAGTTAGTTGCAGTACCAAGGATGGAACGCAGAACCTTGCCATCAATTTTCTTGATAAGTGACAACTAAGCACAACATTTATAAAAATTTAACATACATTTTCTTTCTTTTAAGGTCATTTTTGTTAGAGATTTTTATACAATATGAAAATGCAACCAAACAACATGAATACAGAATTTTAGAAAAAAATTTTTGCCATACAAGAAGTGTTCTATTATAACAAGCATCCAGCCTACTTTCTAACCATCATAGGACTGCCAAGCATGGGTGACACATGCCTGTAGGCCCAGCACTCTAGAGCCTGAAGCGGGAGGCTGCCCTGGACTATACAGCATAAGGCAGCTTAAACTACATGGTGAGATTCTGTCTCAAAAATAAATAAATAAATATTATAAAATGGAGAAGCCTCTCTCACCTGCACATATACACATAATATACCTGGGCTTTCCCACATTCCCCACGTATCTTGTTGACTGGTGGCCTGGCCAGCCTGGGGCTATTCTCTCATTCATCAAATAATCATTGGGCAGCCATGTACCTCACCAGGGCTGTACAGAGCTCACCATCTCTACCTTACTTCATCAATCAGTGCCAACCACACTGGCTTAAATGGGCAGTTAGCAGCTGCCTTGCTTCTGGAAAGCTTTGTGGGGGGAAGACCCAGGTCACTGCTGGCTGGACTCCAGCCTTCAGCGTGCCTTATCCTAAGAACTCTGTTTGCTGGCCCGTGACCTCAGGACAGCCAGGGCCGAAGCTGAAGGACAAAGTGGGGGTTTGCCAAGTTCATTCTAGCATAGTGTAATGCAGCCTCTACTAATGATGCATAGCTAGAAAAATGACAAAGGAGACAAATGCTAAAATGATGACTACAGGACTATGGTAAACCCAAAGCACTGAAGCACTAATGATAAAGTTATAAACATTAAGGGGAATGTGGTGTGGGCACAGGGACAACTGCAAAAATAGAGAAAACAACTGTGGCTAAGTGGGGATCAGAAAAATGATAAATCTGTCCAGAAAAGAGAAAATGTATTGTGAAATTTAGTTATCTATATGGAAAAAAGTAATGTAGATTCTTGCTTTACATCAATCATAAAAGTCAATTTAGGATACATTTTTTTTTTTTTTTTTGGGTGGGACCGGGGTTCAAACTCATAACCTTGCACTTGCCAGGCAGGCACTTGTGCCACGGAGTTATCTCCCCAGCCCCTCATAAAAGTCAATTTAGAATGGGCCTAAATGTGAAGGGAAAATTTTTTGTGAGATAGAGTTCAGATGAGATCCAGTGCATTCAGGGTGATATAGCCGTAGACTGAGATAAAGGTCAGGCTGACTTTTAACTCACTCTGTAACCCAGGCTGACCTTGAACTTGGAGTGATCCTCCTGTCTCAGCTTTCCTGGTGCTGGAATTACAGGCAGGAGCTGCCCCATCCAGTTAGGGAATGTTGTAAACGTTTAGAAAAAAAAGAAAAAGTACTACACATAGCATGATTATTTTGGAATGAGGAACCATTCCAAACCACACATACACACACACACACACACACACACACACACACGAAGGTGTGTATATGTGCATGCACATAAATCACCAACCTTGAAGCAAACTATCTGATAAATTTATGATCACATTAAGATTAATAACTTTTGCTCATAAAATGGCACATAGTTCAGTAGCAGAGCACTTATCTAGCATGTACAATGTCCTGGGTTCAATGCCTAGCACTGTAGCAACAACAATGGATGGATGGGTGGGTGGATGGATGGATGGATGGATGGATGGATGGATGGTGGTCTGTGAGCTATCTATATCTATCTATCTATACAACTCAGTAGAAAAATGCAAAAAAAAAAAAAAAGTAACACATTTTACAGGACAAAATAGAAATGGGCTTTAAAATCACAAAAAGAAGACTGACCTTATTTGTAGCCGGATAAATGCAACAGAGGACGCGCAGGCATCAGAAACCACCAAGATGTGGGGCAGGGCTCTCACTGTGCAGAGTGTGAATCCCACAACTTGTCTGTGAAACGGTTTAATAATTTAATGGGATAATTTTGTTTATAGCAATATATACATTTCAAAAGCAGCACAACAAACTATATTTTTGCAGCCACCTATATGTGTGACAGTAGCATAAAAATATGCCCGTGAATAGTAGATACCACATTCAGAATCATAGCTACTTTTGAGGGACAGGGAAAGTTTGGACAGAGATTAATAAATGGTCTCAATTGTGATTTTATTCCTCTTTTCAAAGACCAAACAGCTACAGGAACATGATCTGATGAAAGCAGTGGTAGGTACACAGAATTTGATATATTATTTTTTTCTTTCTATACAGTTAATTGATATACATAATAAACATTTTTTTCAAAGTAAAAAAAAATTGTAAAGGAAGAAAGAGATGACCTCATGCCTCCTTCAGAAGGAGCTGACCTCTGCCCATTGCTCTCTCTACCTCATCTGGCCCTTGGCCTCAATCTGACCATATCCCAGGAGAGTCACCGTGGGATTCTGCTTTCCTGGAGACCAAAGAAGCCTAGAGAACTAAAGCTGGACTCAGTCTGTTCTTTTTATTGTTCCCTGCCTGGTGTAGCGTAGTGGAGTGGAGCTTTGGGGTAAAAGCTTTAGGAAAATGGAGAGTGCATCCCTTCACTCTCTCTCATCTGGCTTCTTACATCATTTCTTATTCCTCCACTGCCCTCTGTGTCCCCAGAGAACACTGTCGCTGGCACAAAGAAGGTGTCCCAGATGTGCTGGCTGAGTTGGCCTGTGCCTTTATCAGTACTTCAGTGGGCTGCTGGAACAACATGAAAATGGTTGCACCATGAGGCAGTGTTTTCCAGGTCTGTCCCATTCTCCTCCTCTGCCAACATTCTACCTACCCATTTGCAAGAGGCTAAGAGCAGGTATTCAGAATATTCAGGATTTGGGCTTGATTCAAGATAGCTTCACACCAATGAGAAATGGACTCTGCTGTCTTTTCTGCCTTTTGAACATTTCAGACCAAGTCCGCCCACCCACCCCTATAAAACTTTTGCTCAGAAAGACATCTGAGCAACTGGCAAGAACACCATCTCAGAGGTTTCTATTTTTACCCGGTATGTAATCAATGGGAACACACTGTGACCGAAATGGAAAATTATGAATTGATAAGAGCAAACGATTGACATTTACTTTTGTTCCTGAGTAAACTAATAAAGGAACATGTACTGAATGTGTAGAAATATAATGGGCATTTTATGGGTCAGCATTTCTGCAGATGTACTCAGTGATTTTTGTATTTGTTTGCAATGAGGAAAAAATATGTTGTCAACATACACATTGGCTAGGCTAGCGAAAGTTTTCACAAGGCTTGGTTTTCAAGAAATATTGAAAGGTACTATATTCTTAACCCTTTCTCCTATAAATTACTAACCTGTGACTTCAGCACCCATTCTCTGCTATTCTCCTAACAACAAAAAACAACGTATTGCTCTGTGGTGCCACAAGCCTGCGGTATCAGAAGTTGGGGTGCTGAAGTGAAGGATCTCTTGAACCCAGGGGTTTGAGGATAGCTTGGAGAACATCGTGAGAACACACTTAAAAAAAATACAAAGAATCAATGAAGAGCTGGTTCTTTGAAAGATTAAATAAAATTGACAAACCCTTAGCCAACCTTATCAAAAAAAATAAAGACTCAAATCCATGCAACTAGGAATGAAAAAGATAAAATAACAACAGATCCTACAGAAATTTAGAAGCCCATCTATACCTAATTTAATATTTGTATTTTAATAAGGTGGAAAAGCACAAAACAAATGGATAGATTCTTAGCATTCCTAGCATATGACTTAGAAAAACTAAGTTAAAAAGATACAAAAATTCTAGGGGCCAGTAAGATAGTTCAGTGGACTAAAACACCTGTTTAGGCAAGCTTAGGCAAGTGCAGGGACCATGGTTCAATCCCCGGCCCCACCTCAGAGTGGTCTGAGCTGGCCACAAAATCCAGGTGTAACGGCATATGCTGTAATCCTAGCACTGGGGAGGCTGAAAACAGGAGGATCACTATGAGTCTGAGCTGCATAGTGAGACCCTGTAACAACTAAATACAGTTTTAAAAAAAAAGATAACAAAAATTCTAAATAAATCAATATCAGTTAAAGTGAAGATGTAATTTATTTATTTATTTATTTATTTTTGATCTTTGGTCTTTTTTTTTTTAATTTTATTTTAAA
>PVKN010006358.1:0-28686 GCA_004027915.1 Capromys pilorides
ATTAAAATGAATAAAAGTTAAAAAAAAATTAGTAGCTCTCACATAGGTACAACCAGGGTGGGTTGGAGAAAAGAAAATTTATTGCCTGTAGAAGCTGCCAATTCTTACAACAGCAAATCTCCTGTCTTATGTCTCCCAACTCCTGGATATCTCATTATTCTGTGCTTCTCTCAGTATTTTACTTGCACCAGATCCAGACTTCCAATCATACAATCTCCTTTCAGGATAGCTTTTCTCCCCAAAAGTCTGTATGGTTCTTCTTCCTTCATGAAGTCTGGCTCCCTTTGGAAATCAGAATCCACCATTCCTTACGGATGCACCGCTTTCCACTTGCAGAACATTCCTCCAACCAGACTGGGCTGCCCAGGCTCTGGTGTGTTGTCTGTTTTCTCTCTCTAAGCTGAGATGATGTGATTTCCTCAGCACCAGCTTCGTCTTGAGTTTTAGCTCAACTCAGACATAGGCCCAGGATCTGAACTTACCAGAAGACGTGGAGCTGAGGCCAAATTCTCTGGAATCAAAGGTGCCATGTGGTAGCCTAGGGTATTCCACAACCTCAGGAGATTCACTGGGTGCTACAGCACTGTGGCTCCGGGGACTGAGCAGCACCCGATGTCTGCTCATCCCTTCTAGAGGTGGGGGCCTCTGTAAGTTGTCTCCACAATGTGCTGGTGGAGCTTTTCTTAGGAGGGGATGTCAGGCAGAGAGAGCACTCAGGAGACCCTCGGAAGGTGTGAGATGGAGCCGGGGCACTGCCCTGATGCCCCAAGGGACGTTCTATGCCCTAAGCTCCCCTGATGAGAGGAGCAGTCCTTCCTCCTCCTGTTGCTCAGTGGAGGAGACTGTGTGAGTTTGGCTTTCTGTCATGAGTCCTTGTTGCTCCACACTCTGGCCGACTGCTGTCCTCCTTGGTCAACTAACTGTCACCCTTCTTCAGGATCTCATCTTTACTGCCTTCACCTAGCACTCCACTGGGGGTCTTGTTCTGCCTCCTCTTCCCGGCCCCTTGTCCTTCTTTGCCCACTTCCACCTCAGCAGGTGGGCAGCGCTGTGTGAAGCTGGGGGCTCGTGTTACGCCCCAGCCCCCAGACATTTCCCAGTACACAGCAGGTGCCCAAGCAGTGTTGCTGCACCAGGGAAAGCTCCACCTGCTCAACGATGGCCGCCCTGAAATGTTCAACAGGGCACACACAGAGGAGCGCACTGTCTGTTACAGGGGAGGAAAACATCGGGGTCAAGGATGGAAGTAGAAACAACGGGCTTTGGCTCAAGATAATATGGATGTTTTTAACCAAAAAATTCAAATTATAGAAAAACTCTCCTATTTCAACTGACCCAGTAATTGTTCCTAATTATCTTTAAAGAAGATAATGAAGTCTCTTTGACCAATAAATGATTATGCTGAGTTTGTCAACTTATACTTGAAGGCCTTCGAGAGGAACTTGTAACAATAATATGTGATTAATCTGTGATGTTGCAAAGAATAGCTTGTAGAGAAACACTGATTTATAGTATCAAATAAGAAGTAAGTTTGTACAAGAAAAAAATGATTTCTAGTTTCCCAGGGACTGAAGGATTCTGAAATTTACTTTTTGTCTGTGACCAACAAGAGCACCACTTGCAACCCTCTTTTGTTTTTTCTGCTTTTCTCCCCATATCTATCTACATGTTCCTCAGGTTCTCACTTTTGCATTGTTCTGCAATGCTCCAAGGAGTGGCTTGCTGTAAAATTCCCCCGCTGTGACTCTTCTCTCCAATCCCATGACCCTTAGCAAGACTGATACTAATAAATTCCCCTAGTCCCTGGAAGGTTTTCCTGGGACACTTGATAGTAGCATTGTTTGTCCATCATGGAAAAGAATGACTAGAACACGGACAGTGTGGAAATGAAGGGGTCGGCCGCATGGAGCATGCTGCGGTGGGCGAGGCCACTGGTGGTGGTGAAGAGCAACTCAGTGCTGCTAAATATTTCCTGTGGGCCATCAGAGAACTATCCCAGATTGGACAGGTCTTCCGTCTGGAAAAGTATAGACAACGCTTCTGCACCAGGCAAAAACACAGAAAGTGGGACTGGGGAGATAGCTCAGTGGTGTAAGTACCTACCAGGCCAGCACAAGAACATAAGTTCAGTCCCTAGTATTGCATGCCATTCTGGACCCCAGAGCCCCAGGTGCACCATGTGGGCATGGAGGTGCATGCCTGCAATCCCAGGTCTGGGGAGGCTGAGACAGGAGGATCACTATGACCCCAAGCTGTGTAGTAAAATCCTGTACCAAATAAATAAATAAATAAATAAATAAATAAATAAATTTTTATAAGAAATGGAGAAATTATCTCTGATATATTAATATCTGTATACATTTGCGTGCATATTGACCATACCCATTACAAATAGAATTTCTCATGGAACTAAGTCAATCTTAATTTGTTTTATGATCAATTTCTTTATGCTAGGTAATAACACTTAGCCATTTATTTAAATATTATATGTCCATGTTTATAGGCATAATGAGTCACCTAACAGGTTAGTGAGAAGAGCACCATTTATTTTTAACGTGTTTCACACAGGATCTGTTGGGTCTCACTACATAGATTGGACTCATAGTGATCCTCCTGTTTTCAACCTCCCAATGTTGGGATTATAGGCATGCGCCACCACGCCCAGTCTCAATCGCTATCTCAGCATGGCCCTAGGGGTGGGGCAGGCACACTGGAGATCCAACCCCAGTTCCTGTGTCTGCCTAAGCAGGTGCTTTACTCTGCTGAGCTATCTGGCCAGCCCTTTAGAGCATTATTCTTGAAGACCAGCTATTTGAAAGACTTGCTTGGAGAAGGCATGGAATCTCCAAGAATTTTAAAGTATTTTGGGGCATAAAAAGGCTAAAAGAGGAGCGCTCATTTTACCTGGATGACCTCTAAATAACCTTCATCACCTCAACTTGCCAAGGTGAGCCTGGACCTTCAGAGAAAAGTGAGCTCAGTGCGAAGTCTTCTAGATGCTCCTTGAAATCGACTGTAGTAAAGAATCTACCAACTAAATAAAAATCTAGGGCTTGTTGGATTCCCTCCTGAATTCTACAAAACCTTTAAGAATGTGGTACCACTAGTACTCCTGAAGCTCTTCAAGACCATGGAAAGGGATGGGGTTCTCCCAAATACATCATGGAAATCAGTATCGCCCAAACCAGATAAAGATGCAAATTAAAAAGGGTACTGTGTGCCAATCTCCTTATTGAACACAGATGCAAAATCTCTCCGTAAGATATTAGCAAATAAGACCAGTGAGATAGCTCAGTGGACTAAGAACCTGCTGTGGCAAGCGCAGGGACCAGGGTTCCATCCCTTGTCCTGCATGCCACCCCAGCCCCACCCGCAGGGAACACTGAGCTGGAGAACGAGTCTGGGCGTGGTGGTGCATGTCTGTAATCCCAGCACTTGGGAGGCTGAAAACAGGAGGAGCTCTGTAATGAGACCCTGTACCAAAGTACATAAAATAAAACAAAAAAAGATACTAGCAAATACAGTAGATCACATCATCAGAAAGATCAGGCATCTTGATTGAGCAAGTTGCATCCTGGAGCTGCAAGGATGCTCACTCTCTGTAAGTCAATAAATATAATCATCACGAAAACAGGAACAAGCTCAAAAAAGATATGATCATATGGATAGATACAAAAAAGGCTTACCACAGAATTCAACACCTCTTCATGTCAAAAACCTTGAAGAAAAACAGGTCTTGAGGGGCCACTCCTGAAAATGATAAAAGGCATAGATGACAAATCAATAGCCAGCATCACACTAAGTGGGGAAAGGTTAAAAGCATTCTCGCTAAAATCAAGAGTACAATGAGGTATGAGAAGGAAATTA
Source organism: Capromys pilorides (assembly GCA_004027915.1). NCBI lineage: Eukaryota > Metazoa > Chordata > Mammalia > Rodentia > Capromyidae > Capromys > Capromys pilorides. The sequence goes on from PVKN010006358.1 coordinate 3,868, forward strand.
TGGCAGCAATACCATTCAGAGCAGCTGCAAGAGAAATGAAGCATCTAATTCGAATTAAAAACTTGCTTGTCCTGGGAAGGCCCTCCAGTCTAGGAGTCTGCCTTGTCACTCGACCTTGCGTGGCGCCACCTATTGACATGCTTTGCAAAGAGGCTGCCTTGACCAGCTGCCATTAGATGGCTTCGGTCACCCAGACTGTACACCTCATGTGCTGAAGGGAAGGAGGAAAAGTCTACTGCTGCCCTGGCACAGGGCTTCGTGGCCCTGGCCTTGCTTCCCAGCTGTTTACAGACAGAGCAGGCCTGAGGTGGTGAAGGGCCTGCTGCTCTTGGGACATTTGCTCAGAGGAATATGAACTTTTTTTTTTTTTTAAAGGAATGATGTGTTTTTGTGCAGGTGTTTATAATTTAATCCTTTAATATTATGCTCGTTAATCCCTTAAAACGAGTGAATCCTTGATTGTCTTAACATAGTTTCTAAGACTAAATGCTTTCTGTGGACAACCGCTGAGCTCTGCCTCAAACTCCACCCTCTGGAACTGGAGAGCCACATTTTCATCAGTGTGAATGCAGAGTTGTTTGTGTGTCATAAAAGAAGTAGGAGGAGAGTTGTTCTCTGAAACAGGACCATTGTCCCTACAGGAGGAACAGTGGCCTTGTTTCTGGACAGTCCTCACTTTGTGTTTTAAAACAACAACAGTGTAAAACTTTTGACCTGTAGCTTAAAGATCATAAACTCCAGGCAATAATATTTTCGGTGTAAGCTTTTAAAATTATTTTTGGGGATCATAGCTTATTTTATTTTGTGCTATAAAATTGATAGTATTAAATGAACTATATTCTCAAAAAAAAAAAAAGAAAGAAAAATGAAATATCTAGGGATTAACCTATCCATGAAAATAAAAGACCTCTATGAAGAAAACTACAGTTCCACTCTGAAAGAGATTGAAGAGGACATCTGAAGATTTTAAAAATGTTCCATGTTCCTGGATAGACAGAACTAATGTCATCAAAATGGCCTTGCTCTCGCAACCCCCGCAGATTCAGTGCAGTCCCAGTTGAAATACCAGCAGCATGCTGTGTGCATCTTGAGAAAGGAGTTATAAAGCTCATACAGAGTCAGAAGAGATCCAGAAAAATGAAAGCAATGCTGGGCAACAGGCAAAAGAAGGAGGTGTTACTGTATCTGATTTTAATCTGCGCTGCAAAGCAACAGTGATAACAATGACACGGTCCTATGGCAAAAAAAGATATGTGGGCCACTGGGACAGAACTGAGCATACAGGAACCTCCCCACCACATCCACTATTTGATCTTTGACCAGGAGCCAAAAGCACATCTTGGAGGGAAGACAGCCTACCTCAGAGGGATCCTGGGAAAGCTGGTGATCTGTTTGCTGAGGATGACCTCGTTCTTTTTTTATTTTTTATTTTTAAACTTTATTTATTTATGTTATGGCCAGCTCAGCCTGCCCTGGGGTGGGGCCGGTGCAGCATGTTGTGCCGGGGTCCTTGCCGTTGTCTAAGCTTGCCTAAGCAGGCGCGTTAGACCATTGAGCTATTTCACCAGAACTCCAATGACGACTTTGGACCTTTATCTTTCACATGTACTAAAATAAAAATAGATCAAAGATCTAAATAATAAAGTAAGTACTAAACCTGCTCTAAGTTCAAATAGGTGACCCACTTGACAGGGAGATAAGAAAGGAGTTTATAAGCAGAACCTCAATCTCAGAAAGAAATAGAAGCAAGAGTCAACAAAAGGGATTATGTCAGGCAAAATACTTCTGCACAGCAAGCATGTCAATCGGTAGAGTGAAGATCCAGCCTAAAAAACTAAAAAATACTCCTGCCAACTGCTCCTCAGATAGAGGAGTATACCTACAATACACAAAGAGTTCAAAGGAAAGTTGAACCATCTAATTCAAGAAATGGACATGAGAAATGAACACACGGGAGGAAAATGGTTGAGAAATATATGAGAAAATATTCAACATCTCTGGCCATTAGGGAAACACAAATGAAGACAATCCTGTCTCAGTTACTCTTCTCTCATTGCTGGGACGAATACCTGACACCCAAAATGAAGGAAAAAAGGTTTATTAAGCTCACAGATACTCGAGGTTTCAGTCCACATTCGGCTGGCCCACGGCTGAGTGGAACAGGACAGAAATCATCCAGTTCATGGTGGCAAAACAGTAATCAAATAGTGACAGAGGCAACCAGCCAACCAGGGCAGCAGAGAGCAACAGAGAGAGTCTGTCTCTCTATCTCTCTTTATGTTACATCAGGCTCTCTGCCTCAGCCTATCCACCTCAGGCTACACCCATAATCCCAGCAGTACTCAGACCCTTAATCTCATCAGTACTGAAACACATAACACCAGTGGGTCATGAGTCAAATCTCAAACTCTAGAAGTCCCCACCCCATGACTGCATGAGGCTTTGGGGGGACAACTAGACACAAATCATAATAAACCCTAAGATTCCTCAGAAAGAATGGCAATCATGAAGAAATCAAACACTGCGGCTGGAGAGATAGCTCAGTGGTCTAAGTACCTGCCTGGCAAGCACAAGGACCCAGGTTCGATCCCAGGTACGGCATGCTCAGCTGGCTCTGGAACCCTGTATGTACCATGCCAGCCACGCAAAAGCAAGCAAGGTGATGCATGCCTATAATCCCAGCACTGGTGAGGCTGAAACAGGATGATCACTACACAGTCCTAGCTACATAGCAAGACCTTGAACCAAATAAATAAGTAGAATGACTAATTGCTTTTTAAATAAAGAAATCTAACATTATCGAATGGTGGTATGGCTGTTGTACCCAAGGCACCCTACTGCACTGTTTGTGGAGATACAAGCCAGTGCAATCATTATGGAAATCTCTTTTCAAAGAACTGAAATAAGAAATTCCATATAGCCCAGTTATCTCACTACCAGAAATCTTCCCCCCAGAACCTTAAGTCATCATACTATAGCAGTACATATATACCAATGTTTACAGGAATACAATTTGTAATAACTAAATCCTGGAAGCTACCCGTGTATCCATCAGGTGATCGGATAAAGAAAATGTAATGTCTATATTCATGGAATACTTCTCAATTGTAAGAAATGAGAAATTTGTGAGAAAATAGAGATAGAATGTTGAGTGAACTAAATCAGACACCCAAGATTAAATAAGATAAGGTATCTTGCATTTGTGTGAGACAGGGTACAAGTAAAGAAAATTATAGGGGCTGGGGAGATAGCTCAGTAGAATAAGTGCTTGCCTGGCAAGTGCAAGAGCCTGAGTTCAATCCCCAGTTCTGCAAAAAAGGAAGGAAGGAAGGAAGGAAGGAAGGAAGGAAGGAAGGAAGACAGACAGACAGACAGACAGACAGAAAGAAAGAAAGAAAAAGAAAGAAAGAAAGAAAGAGAAAATTATAAACAATGAAAAGAAAGGGTCAAGGGTGTGGATTCCATGCAATAAGGAAGCAGTCAACGGGAAGAAGAGTTAGGGGTGAGCTTGGGAGCTTCAACTCCTGGCCTCTCCTGTGGATAACTCGCTGCTCCCACCGGCAAGGATAGGGGAAGGAGCCCGCAACACCCATGGTTGAGAGCTCAGACCGTGTTAGTAAAGAGAAGACGGGGTTTCTGCCTGAGGAGCTGGAGGGCAGAGGGGTGGACAGGAGAGAAACGGGGCAGGGAGGGTAAAGAACGGCCTCTGCGCGGGGCCAGACACCTGCCTCCCTCAGTCCTGTGTGCTCTGAGAGCATGAACCTCCCGGCTGGGCCTCTGTGTCTCTTTCTGTTGCTATCTCTGCGCCGGTCCCTCTCGCTCCTCGCCTCTGTCTCTTCCTCTCTGCTGTGTCTCTCTGTCCCTCTCATGCACATGTGAGCACATGCACAGACACAAACACACACACACACACACACACACACACACTCACACACGCCTTTCTCATCCTCCCTCAGGGTCTCCCCACCCTCTATTTCTTACAGATGCAAAGTTCGAGTCATGCACCAGGCAAGTGCCAGTCCATGAGAATCCTTCTTTCTGCCTCAGGTCTGAGATCCCTGCAATCATTTTTCTTTAGAGAAAGGCAGCCTGGAACACTGGGAAGCTGCCATCTTGTGCACAGAAGTGCATATTGCAGGGCCTGCTCTGCCTGTGTGCCCTTGTATATTCTTCAGAAAGAGGGATTCCTCTGTGAACCCCAGTTTCCTCATCTGTATAATGGGGATGGAGTGCTTAGTTTGGAGGACTGGTGGCCCTGGATTATGATGTGACAGTGCCACAGGATGACCTGCTCTGGACATTCTAGAAGCTTCTGCATCCCCTGCCTCACCATGGAATGTTCTAGTGTGCTGGAGTGAAGGTTAGCCCTGTGGCTGTGATGTCACAGAGCGCATAAACCCTCAACTTTAATGGCGGAGAAGAGACAAAAACGGCACTGGGTAGGAATAAGAGCTGGGACACAGAAGGGACAGGAGCCAGCTGGGCCCTGGGTGGGCAGGCACTCCGTGACTCCCTGGGTTCCCAGCTCTGCAGGGCCATAATCCTAACAGCCATCGTGACAGTCGTGCTGCTGCTGCTGTGGGTGAAGCTGGTGAAGTCTCAGCGGGGCAGCCCAGGCCCAGCGCAGAGGAGCCTGGTAGAGAAGACGCCCCCTGCAGGTGGGTGGAGAAGCGGGAGGCAGGTGTGCAGGAAAGGGCCGGACCTGCCTGAGCTCAGGCCCCAGGCAGCTGACCAGGGCAGGGTGGCTCTCAGGAGGCTTTGGGCTAGGGCAGAGGGCGCCAGGCCACGGTAATTACAGGTGAGCGCTCGTGTTTGTCCAGGAGGAGGGCTGTGGCTCCCCTTGCACTGGAAGGTGGGGGTCACGCTGGGGAGGAGGCAGCGCTGTGTGCGCGTGGAGGGAGGTCGAGTCAGGCTGTGCCTGAGCCCAGGTCAGAAAAGACTCTGGAGAGAGCAGCGCCTCTCTGCTCCTAGCCAAGGCCGTACAAGTGGGTCGAGTGCCCTGGGCCTCCCGCGCCCTGGCTTTTTCCCATTCTGGTTCAGGGGCAGGGGAGGAGCAGATCAGTTTGGGCCTGTCCCTCCCTGCCCCTCTCTGCCACTCTCTGCCCTTCTCCGCCTCTTCTCCTCTATTTTGCTCCCTGTCTCCCCTCTATTCAACCAGAGCAGGGCCAGGAGCAGTACAAAGAGAACTTAATGACCCCCTCCGTGGGTGAGAGGTGGCAGGAGGTGGACAAGGCCCGACAAAAGAAGGACTTCACGTCTGAGACAGCCGCTGTCCGAGACCACCTATTCGACCTTGCACTCTGCTTTACCCTGACCAGCATCATGGTTTTTTTATGAGGGACGTTGAGGAGGAGGCGCTGGCCTGGCTCCCGGAGAAGGAAAACCTGGGCTTTTACCTTTGCTTCCTGATTGCATCCTGACGCACCACCCCCAACCCCTCCACAGAGCCCCAGGCCACAGCTCCCCACCAGGACGCCCGCCCCCCCCACCCCCCACTGTTCCCTGCTCCTGTCAGCAGCAGCCTCAGAGGCTTTACCATCTCAACCTCTGCCTGACGCCACGCAAGCACAGAGCTTTGTGCTCCAGGTGCAGACTTCAGACCCACGCCCTCTCCCTCCTGCACCTCCTGGGGTTTGGCCAGTAGAGTGGATTGCAGTGAGGAGCATTGACAATAAAATACAGTAAAATCCTGAAGTCATTTGGGAGCAGCTTTCTGAGTCCCACCCGAGCCCTTGCGTCTCCACCTGCCAATCACCTGCCTGGTCACCTGTGTACTCTTCAGCGTGTGCCTGACCTTCAGATGCACCATGGCTCCAGGGCTGGCTCCTTCCTACACCAAGGTCCAGGGAGCAGTTCTTGGCATTGCTCCCTTACTTTTTCTGACTTCTAGGACTTTCTAGGAACTTCTACAATGTGAGTCATTAAGAGAAAAGAGGAGCCACGTGGCAAGTGACATTTTTGCAAGAGAAACAGATGAGGGAGGGGGCTGTTATCTGTATTGGAGTCTTTGAATTTCCAGCTATAGACGTGGTGGCATTTGGGGGCTTAGTAGGGCACCCTGGGGACAGTGGCTATGTCTGGCCAAACTGTGGTGTTGCTCAGGTGTCCAGAGGGTTTCGGGGAGGAGCTTCAGTCACAACACTTGGGAGAGGAAAGACTGCAAGGGGACTAAGAGCCAGGGCACAGGTTCCTAGGTCATTAGGACAAGGCCAGCATGGGGACAAGGGACTGCGGGGGATCCATGAAGGCAGGAGCAGGGTGGAGCGCGGGGGCTTACACAGAGCATTTCCCTTTGCAGATCGCTTAGTGCAGCACTCGGCATGTGGGTCCAGCCCTGGGCTGTGAAATAAAAGTGGTTAGGAGACAGGGCAGTGGGTCCCATGGAGGCCTCTGCAAAGGTGACCCCTGGGGTGTGGAGGAGCTCGGCACTGCAGGTTCAGGGGAGCACGGAGACAAGTGGGCCACATCCAGGTGCTTGGATACAAGGCCTGTGAGGAGGAAGAGGGTGTGCAGTCCCTCAGCCTATTACTGTCGCACTCTTGGGACCTCGATTCCTAGGCCTTGAGACAAGAAGAAACGTGGACTCATCTCACAGAAGGTTCTGGAAGTGGTTCTTTTTATTTTCTGCTTTTGCAGAAGGTTTTGAATCTGGTTGGGGAATTTCCAATAACCTGAGGATATGCTCAGGGTGTCACTAGGAAAAGAGGACAGTAGGGATGTCCAGAGCAGCGCTGGCTGACTGAAGGGAACTTGGGGATGTCAGGGAAGAAGGTTCTCAGGGCCTTAGACATGGGGATCTTCTCTGAGAAGCCAGCTGAGGGAGGAGGGCACGGCTGCCTACCTGGGTGTAGCTTCGGAAGAAGAGCTGGTGGAGGTGGGGGTGCTGGTCGGGCAGCGTGGTCTCCCCACAGTACCGCAGCAGAAGCTCTCTCTGTGCCTGCTCGGGATACGAGGCTGTGTTAGGCTTCGCACTCACTGTCAGGGTCATTTGGAAGTCTAAGTGTCCTCTACACGGCCACCCAAGCAGCTTCATGGCCTTTGCCACCAACTCTGCACTGATGTATCGCCCTGGCTCAGAGCAACGAGCACTTGGCTGAAAAGCTAGAGCTGTCTTAGAAAGTGGGGGGGTCTCAGGCACTGGAGGGGGACACCTCACACCACCATCTGTTCAGTGGGGATGTGAGGGGGAAAAGCTGCCCAACTGTGCTTGCATCAACAGAGGTATAAGGGACACTCGAGGACAGGGCCTCTTGCCTGCTGATAACAGACATGGCCTGGGCATCCCTGTCATGCAACGGCCAGCATGCCCCCTTCCATGTCCTGGGCATAGCCCAGGAAACTGTAGCAACCACTGAAGGAGATTCTGCTCTGCAGTGAGGGCCCTCTTAATGACACTTCAGGCACAAGTGCGCCCCCTGGAGGACATGCGTATCAAATGTTGGAAAGGATGTGACCTCACTAAGAGGTCTTGGCCCTGAGAGACCCCTGGCTGGAGGAGTTGTCCAAGCAGGAGGAGATCTCAGAAAGTCAGTGGCAGGGCCATCACCCAGAGCACCGCCACCTCCAGGGTCCAAAGATCTCTGGAGTTAGAAGATGCTTCTTTGTGTCAAAAGCATCAGGCACAGGAAAGACATAGGGAACTGTCCACCCTTTGGTCGACCAGAAGGACGGTCCCTCACGTGGGGAGAACTCAGCCTGATGAGTCCATTCACATGGGGACAGGCAAACTGCCCAGAAGGCAGGGGCAGAAGAGGGAGAGGGCCCTCGTTGCCTTCCCTGTTCTCAGGGCTCACGTCCTCCTTACTAAGGCTTCCCAACGCTGCAGTGCCCCGGTTGCACGGCCTGAGTGTGGTCCCTGCCTTCCCACCCACCCACCACCACATATCTGTCACTTCTTGCTGGAAGAAAATGACGGACTGTAGCAGGGCCTGGGCCTTGGTCTCTGACTGCCTGAGCTCAAATCTTGACACTGCTATTTTGTGTTCCTGGGCCCTGAGCAAGTTATTTAACCTCTCTGTGTTTCAGTTCTGTGTCATGTAGAATTAAAGGCAGGCCCAGTAGAATGAAGAGAAAAGTTTCCACAAAGTAATAATGAAGGTCTCCCAAAGGAGGCAGGCTGGAGGCACTCAGGACCATGGCTTTGGCCTCAAGATATTGCAGTCTTTGTGAAAGTTTGTCCTATCTGAATTCTACAGATATTTCTGGCTTCTTCCAAGGCAGACGATTGACTTACAAATGAATAAGAAATAAAGGTGATTTTTATAACTAAACTGAGGCCGTGCTTGAGTTTAGGGGTGCCCCTGGCATCCCAGATGTCTTTACTTACACTTGAACATATTGGGCTCAGCATTTCCAGGCTCTCAATAAAATGGTATTCCTGCATCTTGGGGTGTCCACCAGACTCTGGCTTATGAAGTATATTTTCCATGCAATACAGTCTTGGAATATGTTAGCATCTCCACCATTATACCCTTGTATGACCTGATGGATCTCACCTGATTAGAGATGGAATTCTTGTGAAGCACATTTAGGCGTCATGGTTGAAGCTAATACTCAACATTCCCATCCAGGCAATCCTAAACCCTCCATCCAGGTCCTCAAATAGTGTGGCTTATAGGTCAGTACTAATCACATGGCAGGAGCAGTGCTTGATAAATTTAGTTATGTATTGCAAAGGTCAGAGAGGTGACCCGGAGCTGTACACCTAACAGGTCTACTCTCTGGTAGTTCAATCATCAGGCTGAGCTCTGTGCAAAACTTAGATAGAGAGAACCTCTGCTCCCTGCCTGGTCTAGTAGAAGCAATGCCCCCATTTATCCCAATCTGGAAAACAACAGCAGTTCATCTGCTCAAGATGAGTGGCTACCCTGTCAGCTCCTGCAGTTTCTCGTGGTGCTGCCTCTGTGTCTTCCAGAATGTACTGCTCAGGCCTGACTGAAGTTCTCCAGAAACCCCAAGAGTATATGGCTCTGTATGGTGTCCCTAAAGAGACAAAAAGATCCCACATAATCCTGAGGCTTCCAAGGACACCCTTCCTAAAGACTCCTCTTGCATAAGTTAATCGCCTTGGTATTCCTGGGGGCGAATCCTCTTCTGTATCTATAAAGAGTGACTATCATGGAACACAAACGATCGTGAAGCGCCTGGCTTAATGTGGGTTAGGAAAAGAGAGAGGCAGGAGCTGAATGAAGAGGCAGCCTCCTCATGACCCAAGGAGAGAAAGGCCTGGGCTAGAGGGAGATTGCACATATTAAACACAGCACATGCATCTATTTTCACAGTGAACAAAAGAAAAAACTCCTCTGGTCATGTGGAGATGTATCCCTCAAGCATCACCATGTGTCATTTTGAAATATATAAGCGATTTCCAGGCTGAGTGTGGGGGATTGCTCTAGGCAAGGCGAACAGCGTATGCATAGAAAAGCAGTATAAGTTAGAGCTACCTGTGAGTCAGCAGAGCAGGGCAGAAAGCCTGTGATGGAGAGAGGATAGAGGCTGTGGGGACCAGATCGCTAGCCTGGCAGCATTTGGCTAAAAGTGAGGGACCAGATGACTGGTGAGCTATTAAAATGAGAGGCATTTGAACAGAAAAAGAAACATAATTAGCTGGTCGTTTAGCAAGGTCCTTATGGAAAAAAAGAAGAATGAATCAAAGGAGAGAAAGGGTAGAGCAGGACAAAGATCTAAGTGGTTGGGAAGAAACACAGACCAGCAATAAGGGGAGCTGGAGCCAGTCCCATCCTCCCAGCAAGGGCTCTGCTGCTGCTGCTCCTCTAATCCCGCCTAGCGCCTGTGGATTCATGGTGATGATTCCCAGCCGGGTAGGTCAGTGCTTGGCCTTCTGTGCATTTGCACATTTCTCTCTTCTTCCCAACCAGAAATGTTCCTGGGAGATGAGGCCATAGTTAGGGACAGGCTTGAGTCTGTTTATCCCTGTGCACCTCCTGCATGGTACATGTGCAGCAGGTTAAGGAGAGGTTCACAGAAGACTGCAGTGCAGGAAGTGGCCATAATGACTCATAAGCAGTGCTGGCATTTGGTGACATCATAGGAAGGCCACTTGCCAGCGACGTCCCAGCCTTCACCCTGAGAGGAAGGGAGAGGAGGCTGAGCACAGGGGTCTAGGACACCTAGAGCCCATTGTCTGAACTCTTTCAGTCCCTCCTAGCTGCTGCAGTCTTCAATCTACCTGGCTCCGCACCTCTTCTCTGCTCTCATCCTATGTCCTGATTCTCCATAGAGCCCTGTCTTTGCCATCTGCCACCTAGAACTGGAGATTCCTAGCAAAGAGGTCCAGAGCCCAGGGACAAAAGCAACCGAGCTGGCATTGGCTCTATGGGCAACTTATCCTGAAGAGACCATGCCCCCACTTACCTCCTCTCAGCAGTAACTTCTCTGAGGAACCATTTCCAGCAGCTTACATTACAGCTGTGTCCATGCAGGAGCTATAGGGTGGGAAGGCCTCTCCTCCCCACCGCCAGGGTGCCAGGATCCTGGGGCCTCTCAGAGGAAGGCAGAGGGGGAATAAAGGAGTTCAGGCTGACACGAAGGCTTCCAGAGGGAGAGGGAGGCAGAGGTCAAAGGAGAGAAAGGAAGCTCCCCAATGGGTTATGGAGGAAGGGAAGGAGCCGAGCTGAGGAGAGCTGGAGAACTTACTTTGGGCTGGGCCAGCTTGGACGGGTAACAGTGGAGAAAGGAAACACAGGCCACGTGGGAAGGGGGAAACCAAAGACAATGAGGAAAAGAAATGTGGAAAAGAAAACCAGCAGAAAAGAAGAAAGGTAAAGGACAGAAGAGGTGAGGTTTGAATGAAGGTCAGAGGGTAGAAGTGGAAGGCAGGGGAGAGCTGAATGAAGAAAACAGAAAAATACACAAAACCAAAGGATTTAGGGGATTTAGGGAAAGAAATTCATATGAGAAATTTTATCAAAGTGGAGGAATGAGAGGATTCACCTGGTCTAAACTCTCCTGATGCCTTGATTCCAAGAAAATAAAAGCCAAAGATGGTAATAACACTGAAACATGCCTATCTGAATCATCCACCCTCTACCGTCTGTGTCCACTCTGTCCTGGTCTTATACCTGATATAACTGAACAGTAGGGTTTTTCTTGAACATGTTTTGCTTCACATCACTGAGTCTTCACCGAAGGGAGCCCTCATCCTAAAGAGAGCTTTCTTGCTCATGTCTCCTATGAAAAAGAGAACAAATCCCCAACTCATGCTATCAAGATGTTCTCTGGGTTTCCCTGTAGTGGTAGATGCTTGCCTACTTCACATATCCTTATTCCCAGTGCCCACCAGTTCACTGAGACCCATGCCCAACCTCACATACGACCTCAGATTTTTCTCTAGGATTTCCTCAGTCACAGCTGGTTTTCATTTCTTTAGAGCCTTTGTTTTCTAGAATGTTCTTTACCTCCCCTGAACTTGTCTCTCCTCTTCTGGCATTTCCTTTTAGTCTTGTCACATTCTTCCCTTTAACTGCATTAATAGTTTAACCCAACTCTCCCCTTTTCTTGGTCTCTTCTCCTGCCTTCTTTCTCCCACTAAAACCTCCGACCACTCATCTGCAAGATGCTGTTTGTCTCACTGTTTGTAGATATCTCAGTCTGTAGTTGACTGATTCCCAAGCCTCAAGGAGGAACAGAGGAAATGCTGCTTACATTGTGGTAGTCAGGGCTCAGAGAAAGGAAGACCCAGGCAGGAGCTACACCTCCTGGGTCATGGCTCCAGGGATCCACCTCTCCTTACTGAACCCCAACTATTTTATTTTATTTTTTTTATTTTATGTATGTGGTACAGGGTCATACTATGCAGCCCATCCTCGTAGTGATCCTCCTGTTTTCAGCCTTCCCAGCACTGGGATTATAGGCAGGCACCACCGCGCCCAGATTCATTTGCAGGCTCAGCTTGTCCTGGGGGTGGGGCCGGTGCAGCATGTGGGACCAGGAATCAAACCCTGGTCCCTGCACTTGCCAGAGCAAGTACTCAGTTTGCTAAGCTATCTCGCTGGCCCCCAAGCCCCAGCTTTTAATAGCAAGTCACCTACAGCACCCCATAATATATTACCTTTCAGAAGCCCTCTTTCTAAGGATATAAGAATTTGATAGACTCCTAAATAGAAACCATAATAGGAAATAAGGTAGGGGCAAAACCATACATGTATATATACAAGATGGCTAAGGCAATTGTTCTAAGAATTTGCATCAGTTTTTGCAGCCAGCAGTTAATGGGTAGAATTCATGCCTTGACTAACTCTCTTTGCTGATATCTGGGAACTAAGCAACTACACTGAGAACAGCAATATGTAATACTAAAATCATGATTGAAACACCTGTCATCTTGGTCTGCTAAATGTGTACCATTTCTAATGCCATATTAATTATTATTATACTCTCTTTAAACTAGATTTTGTTTTTAAAAAGACAATAAAAGAAAATGAGAGACAAGAACAAAAATTTAAGGTTTTTTTTTGTTTGTTTGTTTTTGTTTTTGTTTTGGTGGGACTGGGGTTCAAACTCACAATCCTACGCTTGCCAGGCAGGCACTTGTGCCACGGAGCTATCTCCCCAGCCCCAAGTTTTCTTGAAAGCATGTGGTAATATTCAATCATATTCCCATCTTGCATAACTATATCTGTTAATCTGAGCAATGGATCTGACAATAAAAATAGGTCCTACATCAATCATTGTTAACCAGCTGTTCTTGTTTTGAAAATCTGTAACTTATGTATTGCTATATGTAACCTTGTTTCTATCTTTGCTTTTGTTTTTCTTGCTCTTATTTTTACTCTTCAAAATGAAAGAAGAATAAATAAATAAATAAATAAATTAATACTATAATACCTTGTAAAGACTTCGGCCTTTTGTGTTATTCTTAGAATAGCTACTGTCTGCAGCAGCTAAGGTGTGAAGAGGGAGGATAAGGCACTTATGTACATTGTGCCCAGGCCACTGCACCAATGCGATTTACTTCTAGGATCACTTGATTACAGTGAGGACAAGAGCAAATCTTCCTGTGAGGGGGAAACCCACCTGGTAGTGACGGGACCAGAGTACTTCTGAAATCAAGGAGATGGGCATCACAGGGCTTATGTTTTCAGGAGTTCTCATTGTTCTTTTTTTTTCCATAAATCTATCTTTAATAGATCTGTTTAATATTGATTGTTTGGTCTAGATGAAATAGTGTACAAGTGTAACATTATAAACTAAATAGGTCAACGTTTCGTGACAAATTGCTTTCATATTCCACTCATAAAAATTTTAGGAAGTATATGTTCTTGTTCTAGTTATACTACACACTCTTAATCAAGTGATGTTTTGGCTCTTGGTACTTATCTATACAATAGAAATAATTGTTACAATTTTGTTTCTCCAAAAATAATAATTATGAACATAAATAAAAATGGCATGTGGAAATGTTTTCAGAAGAATAAAGAACCACACGGTAACAGCACAAGGCTTGAGTGCAAACATAGAAGAATCTGATGGGTCAAGAGCAGGGCTCCATTAGTTAGGTTTCTCCTTCATTCGCTATTCAAGGTTCTTTCCAACAGAACAGCTATGTGGAGCTGGAGTAGGAAAGCCATGCTTCACCTCAGATCCTGAAGGACAGATTTCACTTACTTGGTTGACAGTTCCTTGTATTTCTGACCTCCTTCCACCCTGACCCCAGCTTGGCCACTTCCTTTTATTGCTTAAGTAACTTCTCATTGCTCTTTCATAGGAAAATACTATTGGGAACTGGGGGTCACATTTGATACAGAAAGTGTTCTTTCTTTCCACTGAAGAAGTAGAAAGATGATAGACCTCTTCTAGTATTTTAATGTGCATACACAGATTTTTTGTATAGATATATGACTAGAGCAATGTCAGAATACAAAATTTGCACTTCATTATCAAATAAGAAGGCAAGCAAAACATACCGAACAGATAATAGATGAGTACACCCTTGATTGCCCCAAAGTCTTGACAGGCCTTGGTTATGCTGATGCCACAAAAACTTGAAATTTGAAACATGAACAGGTAGATATATCTCCAAAGAAGGGTCCTTATCCTTTTTCATAGTATTTTACCCATGCCACAAGTCTCAGTTGCTTTTCTCCCATTGCCAGGACAAAATACCTCACACCCAAAATTGAGGAAGGAGAGGTACATTTAGCTCACAGTTTGTGGAGGTTTCAGTCCATACTTGATTGGCTCCAAAGCAGAGTGGCACATGGTAGAGGGCAACCATTCATGGAGGTTGAAAATAGCAAAACAGCAAGAGCCAAAAGGAAGGAGGAGGAGCAGTAACTGTGGCAGCTGGCGCCTCTCTCCCTCCCTTAGGTTGTATTCAGGCTGTTCGCCCCAGGAAAGATGTGGCACTCACACTTCTAATCCCAGCATTGAATCGTGAATCAATCACAAACCCTAGTCAGAGTGAGAATTCTATCAATTAACAGCTAGTTTCAAAATCTTGATGGAGATTCTTAGGACCATTGTCTTAAGCATCTTGTGTATATAAATGACCAAGGACAATGTAGAGTGTGCCTAAGGAGAGTCACCTAGAGAGAAAACATTCTCCTAGGTTTTCACAGAGAGTAAACTGGTCAATCAATGACCATGACTCATCCCGACAGCTGATACTGACAAAAGTTCTACAAAATGCTGTACACAGTTTCAGGGTAAATACTAAGGGGAGTTGACTGATCTTGTCAGATACAAAAGTTATAGTTTTGTTATATAGGTATTGCTTTAACTTGGTCTTAACCATTCAGCAGAAAAATCTAACCATGAAGTATAAAAAGTAAAGCTATGTTAATATGCTGAGTTGTAAAAGGTTCAAGCCAACAACTTCTGATACGGCCAGTTCTACTGATAAACCACTACTATTATGAATTATTGGACTATATTGAGTTATTTTGATGAATTCACACACCTACAGTGTTTGAATGGCAATAGAACACCCATCTCTGACAAAACAAAACAAACAAGGGGGATATAAATGAAGGACCATTTTGTAGTGGAAAAAAATAGTTAGAATAGATATACAGCTACTTTCTCTTAGTTCAATGAGAAGAAAGGTTTGCACTCATAGTGTTTAGACAAGTTATCATATCTGCATCTTATACTGTGAATAACTACTATGAAGGCAATAATACATAATGTATTAATTATTGTAACTATCCTACTAACCTGTTTTGAAACTGTCTCATGGCTATTTCTTTCTCATTAAAATTAATAAATTTTTTTTTTAAAAAAATCACAAACCATAGCTAGAAGCCTGCCCCAGTGACTGCATGAGGCTTTGGGGGCACACCGAGACACAAACCAGAGCACCACTACTCCGATACTCCTAATCCAGCAGGTGTCCTAGGTAGGACTGCAGACACAGGAGAGAGGCAAATTAAGTGTATTCAAGGGGTGTTGCCTTAGCAGTACCTGCACAGGATCTCACTTGGCTCATCATTTTGGTCAACCACTTCGCTTATTGTGTTCTGTAACAACCACTCAAAACTTCATAGTTACAAAACAAGCATCTATCTTCAGGTTTTTTATTTAGTACCAGGAATTGAACTCAAGACATTGTACTTGCCAGGCAGATGCTTGGTCACTGCACTGTACCTTTGGCTAGCTTCAGTTTTAATGAGCTGTGAGCCAGCTGCGTGTTGTTGGGCCGATCTAGGCTATCTTTGTGGGTGCTCCAGATTTCTTGGGGGATATTCTTGAATACAGATTTGGATAGATCTGTCTGGCCTAACTGTGATTGTTCTTGGGTGTAGCATCAGGGGCAGAGAATAAGCTGGTCATAGTTTCCTATAACAGATCACTAGACTGCAAGACACAAACCAAAGCATGTAGGAAATGTTAAGATCTATGCTATCACAACTGCTCACATTATGTTGCCCAAAGTAAGTCACAAGGCCAGAGTCAAGGTGCGTGCCTGGAACCGAGATTCACTTAAAGCAAGAGGGGAAAGTTACCTAATAATGACCAACCATGATAAAACTCACTTTATTAGAACCTATATGCTGTGTTTTGTATCAAACATGTTTCCACAAAGCCTTACGAGTTCATAGCAGGGATTTTGGAAGGTGATTGCATCTTATCAGGGTGTATTCATCAGTGAAATCTGCCACTGATAAATTTAGCTGCTGATTGTGAAGGTGGGAGGTGGGGCCCAGCCTTAAGAGGCAAGGGCAGGATAACATTGGAAGACTGCAACTCTCTTTCCCACTTCTCTTTTCTCAGAGTCCTGACTTCTGTGATGTTTTCATGGCCTTTCTGCATTGGAAACAGTCACTGAGGGACTTGAATTGTCCCTCTTGTCCTTTGAGGTGCAGGTTCTGGGTACTGAGTCTCCCTGATGAAAGTAAAAATGACTGAGACACCTCAGTCTTTCTGGATGAACAGAAATGAAATGACAGGGAAGTGATCAGAATAGATAGGGGCCGGACAAATAGCTCTGCAGACCAACACACCTGTTTAGACAGGCACAGGGATTGGAGTTTGATACCCGGGTGCACTGAGACTGCAACTGAGACTGGGCATTGTGGTGCGTGCTTGTAATCCCAGGGATTGGGAGGCTAAAAACAGGAGGATCACTGTGAGTCTGATCTGTGTAGTGAGACCCTGTAGACTCTGTACTAAATGCATAGAAGAGAGGAAGGAGAAGAAGAAGAAGAAGAAGAAGAAGAAGAAGAAGAAGAAGAAGAAGAAGAAGAAGAAGAAGAAGAAGAAGAAGAAGAAGAAGAAGAAGAAGAAGAAGAAGAGGAAGAAGAAGGGGAAGAAGAAGAAGAAGAGGAAGAAGAGGAAGAAGAGGAAGAAGAGGAAGAAGAGGAAGAGGAAGAGGAAGAAGAAGAAGAAGCAGCAGCAATAATGGCATCCCCGGCTAGGCTACTGAAGCCACACAGCAGTGTGGCAGGCAGCCCCTGAGTGTGTGGACCTTTAAGCCCGTTCATCCACTCATACAAATTGTCGAATTGCCACCTTGGCTTTTATTTCCAATATTTTTGTTCTAAGATCCTAGTTATTTTAATATTGAACTTGAGCATTTGATTGTTTCTAGTTCTACTTTCTCTGGGCTCTGTCTTCCCCTTTTGAGTGAGCCCATGTCTTGAGCGTAATACAAAGAGTGAAGTCTGTGTACACTCTAGGGATCTGGGTTAAAATTCACACCCTAGAGCTTCACCTCCTAGGACACTTGGGTTAGATCTTATGACATATACCCACGTTCACAAAGCTAGTTTATTTACAAAGTGTAAAAGCTCTTTGTTTTATTTTTAATTAAAAAATAAAAATATGTATAACAGGTTATTTTGAATATGGACACAGTGTGAGATGACTAAACCAACCTGACCAACATCTCCATGGCCATACATACTTTCTGGCTGGGAAGATAGCTCAGTGGTGTAAGCACCTACCTGACAAGCACAAGGACCCAAGTTCAATCCCCAGGTCTCTGCAGCATGCTAGCCCCAGAACTCCATGGGTGCCGTGCCAGCTCCAAAACTGGGTGCGGTGGCACATGCCTGTAATTTCAGCACTGGAGAGGCTGAGCCAGGAGGATCACTACAAATCTGAGCTGCATAGAGAGATCCTGTACCAAATAAATAAAAAATAAATGATTTAAAATACAGTAAAATTTAAAAAGAATTGTTATAAACTACAGTCACTATATTGCACGATCAACCTTTTAACTTTTTTTAATTCCATGTCTGTGTCCCTTAATGAATATCACCCCAACTTCCCACTCCCAACTCCATCCCGTCCGTGGCAATCACTATTTCATGTTCTACTTGCATGACTTCCATTTTTTACCCTCCCCATTGAAGCTAGATTATCACAGACTGTCTGTCTACCAGTTCCTGGCTCATTTTACTTAACATAAGATCCTTCAGATCCATCCATGGCATGCCAAGTGACAGGGCTCCCTTCTTTTAAAAGACAGAGTAGTGCTCCATGGTGTGTCAGCACCAGATTTCCTGTATCCATCCATCCCTTAGTGGGGACCCAGCTCAATTCCCCATCCTAAGCACGGTGACAAGAGCTTCAGGAGATGTGACAGTGAAGCTGGCACTTGAGCACCCTGATTTCAATTTCTTTGGATGTATACTCGGCCGTGGGATTGCTGGATTCTGTCGTATTTCTATTTTTAATTTTTTTCGAGGATGCACTAAACTGTTTTCCATAAGGACTGCCCTAATTTACATTCTCCCCTGCGGTGTATCAAGATTTCTGCAATTCTCTCACATGTTTTTTTTAATCTTTCAACTTTCTGTTAGTCATTCTAATGAGTGTGAGGTGATATCTCTTTATAGCTTTGGTTTTCATTGCTTTGATGATTACTGAGGTTTTCAAAAAAGTTTTCAGGTATCTGTTGGCCAGGTGCATGCCTCATTTTTATCCATATCTCATTGTATACTTTGTCTGTTTAAAACTGAACCCAGATTTTTCATACTGAGCTACATCTCCTGCCTCTTTTAGTTTTTGATTCTAAGATGAAGTTTTACTAAACCAGCTCAGTTGTCCAGGCCAGACTCAACGTGCATTCCTCCTGCCTCAATACCCCAGAGTGCTGGGATTACAGGCATGTGCCGCCATTTCCAACACTTCTGTCCAGATTTAAATTAGCTTATTTTATTTGATACTGTTGAGCTCTTTGATTTCTTTACAAATGTATTTTAAAATTAACTCCTTTGTCAAATACATAACTTGCAAAAATCTCCTACTTAGTTGTTTGTTTCTTTGCTGTTAATGATGCTCATGGCTGAGCTAAAGCTTCCTGATTTAATGTAATCTCGTTTGTCAATTTTTCTCTCTTGTTGCCTGTGCTTCGGTTTCATACCCACAGAGACTTACAGATTGTCATTCATAATCTCTAACATTGGCAGGCTAAAACACCAAGTGAATTTTGCATGGGAATTTCTCAGACAACGTGAATAGAAAAGCTGAGAATCAAGGCTGAATTTAGATACTAAGGCAGCAGCAAGATGTACCAGGTTCAAGAATCAGAAATCAAATAAAGGGCCTGGCAAGAAAATAACCTTAAGAGCAAGTTCTCTAATCCTGGAGTGTGGGAAAACTGGCATAGAAAACTATTAGTGTTCTCTGGCTTCCTGTGTATCCAAAGGGTCTCACTATGCAATTCAGACTCCTCGTGATCGCCCTGTTTACAGCCTTGGTGCATGCCCGTTCTCAGTGGATGGTTCATCATGCCTGTGAGCAGGGCTGGTATGGCATGTGGTGCCAAGGATCAAATCCCAGTCCCCATGTTTGCCTAAGTAGACACTTAGTCTGCTGAGCTATCTTGCCAGCCCTGATATTTTGGCTTTTGAGTTAGAATATCTGCCACTAAATATTAACAGTTGAATGAGTATGTGGACATAAAACAGGATAATCTTACAATGCTCTGAATGGGAAAGAACTGGAAGTGTATGTATCAGAAGCTTAGTATAAAAATAATAACTACAGTGTTTATAGCATCTTTTCAAAAACATAAGGCCCTGTACATGCACTAACACCCCATGATCAATGCATTCATTCTATGTTTGCAAATTACCTAATAATAAATTATATATTAAAAATTTAATGAATATTGTCTGATAAGGATTATAATGAAGATGATGACAACTAACTAGGCAATTCATTAGTCTATACAGTACCTATCTATAAAAAGAATATGCAATTGCAGAGGGTAGGTTACAATGTGCATTATTTGGGTTGGGAGATACAGCTCAGCAGCGTAAGTAGGTACCAGAAAAGTGCAGTATTCCATATAGATATTTGCTTTATATCGCAATTAAATTCACACACATCTGTTGCATTCATACAGGAAATATATCAGTACAAAGGATAGTCACAAATACGAAAGTCCCAATATTTGGAAGATATTGTTAACCCTGTCCTCAACTATCACATTGGCTCTATTTTGCCTTCTGAAAAGAGGGGTCAGATAAAAGGAGGAAAGGGAAATAAGGAAAAGAAAGAAAGAAAGAAAGAAAGAAAGAAAGAAAGAAAGAAAGAAAGAAAGAAAGGGTTGTTTCCAAGTCAAATTATAGACAAAACCATGCTTTACTGAATTTTAAAAATATTGTGCTACTAGTCCTTCAGCTTGTGTGCAATTTTTTTTATTGCACATCACCCTTTATTACATTGATCTGGAGAAAGACTTAGTTATGCTCAAAAATGAGTACTGGCCCATGTGGTAGGGCCAAGCCAGCTGGAACTTGAATCAGAATTTAGACACTGTGAGACACACTTAGACACGGTCAAGAGGCATTTTGACTATCACCAAAACAAGGCAGAGGGATCCTAAATACACAGCAGGCCACACTCCTACCTCACAGAGGCCAGAGCCTCTCCTGTACTGGTGTGAGGAATGGCTTATCTTCTGATGACCACATGGGGAACTATTGCACCACCACTAGAAGCCCCAGAAGGGTTTTTGTTTAGCTACATATTTTTTTTTCTTTTGTAGAAACCGTGAACACATAAACTTAATGCAGGATTAATCACAACCTTCTGGAGCCAGCTCCTCTAGGGTGAGGGAAGAAATTGTATTTCAATCACCATGCAGGTTGCACTCATATCTCACTAGAATGTCGAGCGCTCGCTGGCTGACTGGACTACAGAAGAGAACAGGGCTGGTTCCAGGGAGCGCAGGCCATTCCGCCCTGGTCATGCCTTGGCATGGTTATCCCTGTCCCCTACTCAAGCAGGTCCTTGGTAAATAAAGCAGAAGCACTAGACAAACAGTTACAACCTCTCAACTCTCCTGGACAAAAAAAGCCTTCCCTGGGCTTGGACTGAGAACTAGGGGTTGTATCCTAGAGGTACTGTTCTGACTACATTCTATCAAGGGAGTGGGTACAGGAGCCAAAATGCTAAAAGGGAAGTGGGAGCCACTGGTCCCCATTTGCAATTACAACACAGGATGCCTGCAGATGCCGCCAGTGTGGGGGAGAGGTGTGGCGGGATGGATGGATGGGGCGCAGGCTGCCTGGTGGTCTTCACTTCTCGGCCTTGCCCTGGACAGCCACAGCTTCCATGGCTTTGCATACAGTCTCTTCATCCACTAGGAACTTCATGGGCTTGATGGGCTTTAAATTCTTATCCAACTCATAGACAATAGGAATACCAGTTGGCAGGTTCAGCGCCATGATGGTTTCTTCAGAGAGACCTTCCAGATGCTTGACTATGCCCCAGAGGCTGTTACTATGGGTTACAATCAATACCCTTTTCCCTTCTTTGATCTGGGGAACAATTTCTTCATTCCAGAAGCGCAGAGCTCTGGCAATAGTGTCTTTCAGACTCGCACAGGAAGGCAGCTGATCTTCAGTGAGATCTGCACACCTACCATCCCGGCTGATGCTGCTGTAGAAGGGATAATCAGGCTCCATGGAGGTAGCGGGACACCCTAGGGGTGCTGCCAGACCTTCACCTGGGCCTCACTGTGCTTGGCAGCCATTTCTGCTTTATGAAGGAGCGTGAGGCGCCCATAGTGCCACTCACTGAGACCCTAAGTTCTCACCGAGGGCAACCACATCTGGTCCATGGCCTCCAGTACTGTTCAGAAGATCCGGATTGCTCTTTTCTGCACTGAGGGGAAGCAGATAGCAAATTCATAGCCAGTATCTCACAGTGCAGGCCCACCGTGCTTCACCTCTTCATGGCCCACCGGGCTCAAGACAGCATCATGCCAGCTGCCGAAGCAGTTCTCCAGGTTCCAGGTGCTCTCGTGGTGCTGGATGAGCACCAGGTTACAGGTGGCCATGGAGACAGGAGAGGGAAGAAAGAAAAACAAGGGCTAACTGTTCCACAACATGGAAATATTTAAGTGATTAACAGTAGTGGGAGGGCTGGCGAAATAGCTCAGCGGAGTAAACACCTGCTTAGGCAGGAGTATGGTGGTGCACGCCTGTAATCGCAGCACGGGGGAGGTTGGAAACAGGAGGACCACTATGAGTCCAAACTACGCAGTGAGACCATGTATCAAAATACATTTTAAAGCAAGGTGAGTCCAAAGCTTTCCATATACGGCTTAATGTATATCAATAAATATCAAATATAAGTAAAAAAAAAAGATGGGCCTACACGAGATACCCCCAGGAGCAGTGGCGTGCACAGACACAAAGCAAAGAGGTGGTTGCCAGGAAGTGGAGAAGGGGCAGAGGGGGATTTCTTGTTCACATTTCCGTTTGGACAAAGGAAAAGTTACAGAGATAGGTGATAGGGCTTGTATCTTGACAAGGAGAGTGCATTCAACGTCACCGAGTTGTTAGAAGGATAACCTTTGTTATGCATTGTCACAACAACATTACTTTAATTAATGAAATTGAGAACTGGTCATACCTACAACACTGAACATTATTGTCTTTTCTCTTATTTTCACCCAAAGTTCAGTTCTTTAACTCCTAGTAAACACGCTCACATGCATGCGCGTGTGCGCACGCACACACACACACACACACACACACACACACAGGTGACCTCATTTACAGAGCACCTCCTGACCCATGATTTTCTGTTTTCCTTATTGTATTTACCTTTTCCTGGGCCCTCTTTTTTATTCATATTCGTTTACCATATATACGTGTGCATTCCTGGTTCATGCACATAGCCCGTCTTAGTTCCTTTTAGTGAATAGACTTTCACTACTTCATCTCTTCTCTCTCCATCTCTTTCTCCTCTTCCCATATAGAAATGATCTGTTTCCCCAGATAGCTCAGTGGCATAAGCACCTGCCTGGCAATCACAATATCCCAGGTTCGATCCCGGTACCACATGCCATGCCAGCCCCCAAACCAGGCATGGTGGTACACACCTGTCATCCCAGTGCTAGGGAGGCTGAGATGGGAAGATCGCCGAATCCAGACTGCGTAGCAAGACCTTGTACCAAAAAAAAAGAGAAATCTATCCCCCTATATCATATTATTAACTTCCTATTTTGTTCTTTATTTATGATTTGAGTTTCTCCTATAAGAGAAACTATAAGATATTTAAGCTCATGTGTCTGATTTATTTCACTTAACATTATGTTTCCTGCTGCATTCGGTTTCCTACAAGTGATTCAAATTTATCATTCTTTAAAGCAGAGTAATATTCCATTCGGCACAGAGGCCACGTTCTCTTTAGCTATTCATCTATGGACGATCATACAGGCTGCTTCCAAGATTTAGCTGTTATGCATTGTGTTGCTATGGACACTGCCACGAATGCATCTGTGCAATGTAGTGTCACTAACACTGTCAGGAAGATGCCTAGGAAAGAAATATAGCTGGATGGAATGAAGTTTCTATTTTATTCTATTTTTTGAGCAATCCACACAGTGATTTCCACAATAGTTGTACTAGTTTATGTTCCCACAAGCTATGTAAAGGGTTTTTCATTAAAGCCTTGCAAGCTTTAGCTATTATTTAATCTACTGATGAACACGCTTTTGTTTGTGGTTCTGGGGATCAAACTTGGGACTTTGTGCATGCTAGTCAGGTGCTGATGCCACTGAGCTGTCTCCCCAGCTCGAACACACTTCTTTCTGGAGTAAGATAAAATCTCAGAGCTGTTTTAATTTGCATTTCTCTATTGGAAATCAGTGTTGAATTTTTTTCATATATTTATTGGCCATTTGTATTTCTTCTGAGAGGTGTCTATTAAATAAAAGTTGTTCATTTTTATTAGGTTATTTACTTTTTAAGTTCTTTATATATTTTAGATATTTTTCCTCTGTGTGAGTCACAGCTAATGAAAACCTTTCCCATTCTGTAGCTTGTCCCTTCACCAATTTAGTTTTTTTCTTTTGCTTGGCTGAAGCCTTTTAATATAATAAAATTGCATTTCGTGATTCATCACGTCATTTCTCACGCAACTAGTGTTCCATTCAGAAAGTCCTTGACTGCACGGATAAAATCAAGGGTGTTCCCTATTTCACCCTCCAGCAGGTAAAGTATTTCTATTATAGTATTTGGTCTTGAATTTATTTGGGTTTAGTTTAGTCAATGATGAGAGATTTTGCTGTGTCTTTTAATGATAGAAGAGCTATGAGTGCTTTTCACCACTCTTTTATCAGGGCATCCTTTCCACTGAGGAGGCCTCTGGTTCCCAAAGAACTCCGCTCCTCACATCAACCCCTTGGGTTAAGAATTTAACCTGAAATTCAGGGAAATGTAAATGTTCAGACCATCAAAACGAGATACCAAGAATAAGCAAAGTCAGTGACGTAAAAACAGAGTAGAGGTACCTGAACTGCAGGGGAAAGGGCACTGATTTAGCCCCTGGCTTGGGTGATAATGGAAGTTAAAACTAAATCCAAATGATGAATACATAGGAAGAAAGTTTTAAATGGAAAACTCAGAGAGATGATAGTGAAAGGATGGAGAGGGGAATTCTGATGGAGGTGATCCTATTGTCCTGTCAGTGAAGCAAAGGGGAAGCACCAGTTTTGTGGGGTGCCTGTAGTGGTTTGGGGTTCAGTTCATCCTTAGCTGAGTCCTTGTTCTGTAGCTAATGTGAGGAGCAATTCGATTCCCATGGGAGAAACCCTCATGGTACAGTGTGGTGTGATCTCAGTCGTTTGTGGTTCTGCTGGAATCCAGGACCTTCACATGACCGGGGTTTTCTTAGACCCCAGCAGCCTCCACATCTCATCACTGTGAGGATTTCTCCCATGGGGATCAGTTCCTTCAAGGCACAGGGTCTACACCACCATTGCTTCTATGCTACAAGGTAGCTAAGTTAAATAAGTTCCCTCTGAGAATGTGTGCATCTTGAAATGTGCTTCCAACAAGATAACAGAGTGGAACTCTCATCATTTCTCCTCCTCCTCCTCCTCCTCCTCCT
>PVKN010006359.1:0-28660 GCA_004027915.1 Capromys pilorides
CTTCCTGATCCTTATCACCACCCAGGAGGTTTATATTTATAATTCCATGAAAAGTTATTAGAATTCCAGTGAGTTAATTCCAGTCTACCACCACCCAGTGGTGAGAATAGAGACACTAAGGTAGAGACACTAAGGCACATTGGTAGTTATGGGGAGCTGAGGAGTCCCAAGTCCAGCCATGACAATGGCCTTCTGGGACAAAGGTCTCTACCCAGGGCCAGGGCCAAACCTGGGTTTTATTCATTGATAAAGAAAGGAGTGGCTTGCGGATGAGTGACTGAGACTGGCTAGAAGTGGGTGAGTGCCGTGAGCTGGGCTGGATAGGAGGCCGGCGTCACCTCTGCCACATGCGGACAGAGTGATCTGCACGACACAGTTGAGATAGCAGCTAATGTCTAGGGGTTGGTGCTTCAGCCCTGATGTGTACTCTTTCAGGCCCGGCAGTCGCAGCTCCATCCCAGCCAACAGACAGCTCAAAACATTGGTTCTTTATCTGTTCTGGACCCCGCTCACACTAAGAGCAGCAGGTGGGGGTTCCTGCGAAACATGGGATCAGCACCTTGGCTGGACTGATACTGATTGCTCCAAGCCAAGTGAAGGAAAAGGAAAAGTCCTGGCCAGCCCGGTCCATGTCGGTAACTTGGAAATAGGGTTAGGCTCAGCCAACATGGAGATAGTGACCGCCCTTCCAGGAGAGTCACCCAGGTGGGCCTCCACACTCAGCAGCTTGCCCACTGTGGTAGAACTAATTTTAAAAGTCTGTTTTGTCTTATGAAGAATTATAGTTGGAAGTGGCAGTGCATGCCTGTAATTCCCTGCTACTCAGGTGGCTGAAGCAGGAGCATTTTTGAGACCAGCCTTGATAATTTAGTGAGATTCCATCTCAACATAAAAATGACTGGGGATGTGGCTCAGTGGTAGAATACTTGCCTACCATGCACAAGGTCCCAAGTTCAATCACAAGTATGGGGGGGGATTAAGTATTGAAATTTACCAAAGGGTTGCCATTTGTAGGACACCGGAGAAGCCACGGATCCTGCCTTCTTGAGCATTATGTGTCGTCGTGGATGGCCATTCACTGATGGAAAGAAAAGTAGAAGGTCAAACATGACGTGCACATGCAAGGAAGTCCTTGCTGTGTTCGCCATTTCAGCCTCTGGGCTCGTCCTCCCTCTGTCTCCCCTCTCTGAAGCCCCCCTCGCACTCCCTTTTCTCCTTTCCTTCCATTAAACCATTGCCCTGAAATTGCAAGGAGGCGGATTGGTGCAGGTGCTGTGGATCGCTCCTTCCTTATTTCATGATCTTCAGCTTTAAATTGTTGAAGGGCCGCAGAACAAACTGCCAGGTCAGCGCTGACCACAGACTTGTGTTCCTCATTTGTTGCCTTCTGCTCTTTGCAGAGAGCTGCGGGAAGCAGGCAAGCTCTGCACTGTGATGCAGTTGATAAATATAAGATGTGGTTAAGAAAAAATAGGGTGAATATTTAAAACACCTAAACATTACAGTAAAAGACACGTTGCCAACCATTGGGCCCCTCATGATAATGCCCCTTTCTTTGAACTTAGGTATCCAGTGGTTCTTGCCACTTTCTGAAACAGTTTTGGAAGTCCTCTTTCACGAGTACTTTTAATTGTGCAGTGTGGCTGCCTCTGTGGTTGTCTTGAATTGACTCAGAACATTTTCCTTTCCTGATCATATGGACTTTCAGGAAGAGCCAGAAGCTTCAGCTGCGAGGTCTGGTGAGTGAGTGGACAGGAGCAGCTAATGTTCTTGGAAGGCCGCCTTTCCACCAGAGGGCGCCCGGGAGCACTGGCTGCTGTACTTTTGTTCAGGCCTTGTAAGACACTGGAAGGAGGACTTCTGGCATTGCTTCAGAAAGTGACAAGAACCGTGTCATAAACGTATTTTCAAAGCAAGGGAGGATCTTTTGAAGGGATTAATGGCAGTGTGTCTTGTAATCTGTTAATGTAATTCAACATATAGTTTGATCATATGTTATACAAGCTTGATAGAACTACTTACATTGACTTTGATGGGGACACTGCATTAGAAACTCAACTCACATTAAACTTGGATACTCACTAATGTGAATGAATACTAATGAATTTATTGTATGATTACAGATTGATGAGTGTGAAAAGAAAAAGAGGGAAGACTATGAAAGTCAAAGTAATCCTGTTTTTAGGAGATACCTAAATAAGATTCTCATTGAAGCTGGAAAGCTTGGACTTGTAAGTATTTGCTGGTGTGATACTAATCAATACGGTGGTTATTAATTTGAAATCGTGTAGAGGAGTACCTGTGTCTTACTATGCTTTGATCGAATTTCTGACTCATCATTCTCCCAGAAGCCTTTCCTGCAGAATGGAAGACCCCAGGCTGCTGTGCTAGGGTTTACTTGAGGCCAGCAGCACAGCCCACCTTTTCCTATTTATGGGGATTTGGGTGATCACTGCAGTGCCCTGTAGCACCTCTGAGTGGGTGACTGGGTATATGGTGACTCTTAACCCTGCTTCCTTAGACTATTTTCATACTTTGTTAGTCATATAATGTAAGGTCATTAATTGTTGAGGAGAAGAAAATTGTATTTTATTTTGTGGTACTGGGGAACTGAACACAGGGCCTTGTGCAAGTGAGGCAGGTGCTTTGCCCCTGAGCTTTTGTTTTTATTTTGAGAAGACATTGCTCAGGTTGGCCTCCAGCTGGAGCTTGTGCTGTCTTGGCCTCCCCGTTGGTTGGGATTATAGGCATGCACCCCTGTGCCCAGCTCAGAAGCACACTTGAGGTACAGTTTTCTTCTCAGTGTTTGCTATGGCAGGGAATGTGTTGGAGAATTATGTTTTTTTTTCAGAACCAGGGATCGAACTCAGGACCTTGCACTTGTCAGGCAGGCAGTTGTGTCTCTGAGCTATTTCCCTGGCCCCTTGTGTTGGAGAATTATGTATCATGTACAAGTTATTGATGTTTTCCTGGCAGTGCTAGGATCAAACTCAGGGCCTTGCACGTGCTAGGCATGAGTGTTACCACTGGGCTATACCCCTTAGACCCAGTTTCCACACTCTAGGGTCTCTGTTCACTTTGAGGACTCAGAATACCAAGAAAACAGAATTTTGTAACTTGCAGCACTTATAGAGTTCACATTTAGGCACATGGATTTTTATTGCTGTCGTGTTTGCCACTCGATAGTCTGGAGAGTCAGAGCCAGACTCTCATTTGGCTGTCATTAAATCCAGTCCTACAGTTGATGACAGGTGACCGCTGAGGTGAAAGGTCTCCGCGTCTGTGGGGCTGGACGGCCATGTGGAGCTGCCCTCTAGTTCATTCAGAAGTAGTTAACAGGAACAGGAGTGCCTGATACATCATTCCACAAGCCCACTCTGTCCTAGAAGCGTAGAAGCAAACGTTCTCACTCGTACACCGATACTTGAATCTTAACAGCTGTGCAGGATGGACTGGAGCCTATGCGGAGACCTACGTGGTGCCCTCAGACACTTCAGGTGGAGGTGCTTAGAAATACTGAGTTCCTGATTTAAAAAAGAAAGGCAGTATTAGTAATAGCTTTTTAAATTTTCTGATGGTTTATGATATATCACAGTATTTTGGTTTTTAAAATTTTGCTCACTTCTTGTTGACTTTTTTTTTTCTGTATTTAGGACAGGGTCTATAGGGTCTCACTACATAGATTGGACTTGTAGTGATTCTCCTGTTTTCAACCTCCCAAGAGCTGGAGTTACAGGTGCGCACCACCATGCCCAGTCTTAATCGCAGTCTCAGTGCCCCAGGGGCGGGGCTGGCACAGCACGATGGGGATCGAATCCCAGCCACTGCACTCTGCCTAGGCAGGCACTTTAGTCTGCTGAGCTATCAGGCTGGCCCTTTGTATTGACTCTTAGAAAAAGGAATCTTGTTTTGTTAGCTTTTTCTCACTGTAATTAAATACCCAAGATAATAAACGTGAAGAAAAAGACTTAATTCCAGTTTTGATTGGAGATTCTAGTCCAAGATGGGCAGACTATTGGTTTGGGCCCTGGTAGATCTCTGACATGGTGTTTGCTAGCTGGGAGCTGTGGGAGAGCAAACGGCACATCCTGTGGCCAGGAATCAACAGGTAGGAGCAGCCAAGGCCCATAATCCTTTGAGGTCACACCCTCCAGTGGTCTGGCTTCCTGCCGCTGGCCCTTCCCTAGGGATTCCACCATCTCCACCGAGTGCTACCCTGGGTGGGGACCAAGCTTTTAGCACGTGGACCTTGGGGGACATTGGCATCTGAAGTGTGGGTGGCAGGTGTCAACTGGCAGGTGAGTGTGACATCTGTTTACACCAACTCTACTAAGCTGAACCCACACTCATAAAGATGGCTACAGATGCTATGTATTGTAAGGAACCCCATTCCTCTGCCTCTTTTGAGATCCCTTTTCTTTCTTTTTTTTTTTGGTTCCCAAGTTTTATTCAAGAACTCATAAAAAATATTCCAGACAAAGGAGCTTTAATCCTCATCTTCCTCCTCTTTGTCCTGGTTAATCTGGAAGTAACATAATTCGTAACTCTTTGCTGCTAGCAACTACACGCAACCAGTCACGCAGATTATTCTTCAGATATTTTTTGGTGAGATATTTCAAATACCTTTTGGAAAAAGGCACCTCGGAAGTAATGGTGATCTTGCTCTTGCTCCTTTCGATGGTGACCACCCCTCCACCGAGATTCCCGGCTTTGCCGTTCACCTTGATTCTTTCTTGGAGAAACTGCTCGAAATTGGCAGCATCCATGATTCCATCTTCTACAGGATGTGTGCAATCAAGAGTGAACTTCAGGACTTGCTTCTTTTTTTTTGCCCCCCTTTGCCGCGAGCTTTTTCACGGGCGCCATGGTGGCCAAGGAATCAGAAAAGCCCTTTTATTTTTCTTAAACTATTGAAAATTTTAAGCTCTCATAAAGTTGTGTCAGCAAGTGGAAAGTCATAGACTGAATCGTAAAGATACACAGGTGATCCTCACGATCGGCAGCGTCCATATTTATGAATGTGCCTTGTCACTAAAATTGCTTTGTGACCCCAAAATAAAAACTTGAAGTAATTTTGTGGTCATTCTTGGACGTGTACAGAGTGGCAGAAAATTTGAGTCATTTTGGTGCACCTGTTCCCAGCTGAGAGGAAGAATGCAGAAGGTCTTGCCTTCCGGCTCAGCTGTGATGTGGCTCACTCTGCCTTTTTCTGCCGTGCGTAGCATGGCCTGGTTGGAGGTCATTTTCATTTTGTTCTGTGGGGTGGCTAATGTTGCTGTTATATGACACTCAGATGTACTGTGAAAGCACTGTCTGGTGTTCCTAAGTGCAAGAAGGCTGTGCTGTGTCTCACGAAGAAAATATATGGTAGATAGGCGGGAATCACAGGACTGTCAGCTCTGTGTTGGATGGGAATCGGTGGAATACATTAATAACGTGCTGTAGTGACATGAAACAAAGGTACCTATTGATGGATTGATGATGCATGAGATCTCTGTGTGTGTGTGTGTGTGTGTGTGTGTGTGTGTGTGTATATATATATATATTTTTTTTTTTTTTTTTTTTTAAGGAAGTGTTGACTAGAGTTTCATAGGGCCTTAACCTGGTGCTTCCTTTAGGAGTCATGGCTCAGTACTTGCTAGTTAGTGTCTCAGTTATTTTTTCTCATTAGGGATAGAAAGATTTATTTAGCCCACGGTTTATGGAAGCTTCAGTCCATACTCGGTTGGCTCCAGGGCAGAGAGCAGCGGTTGAGGGCAGCAGAAGACAGCAGAGCCCTTGCCCTGCCTTAGGCTGCATCCAGGCTGTCTGTCCCAGGGCGGGTGTGGAGCTCACATCCATAATCCTAGCATTAGATCATGAATTAATCACAAACTCTAGAAACCTGCCCCAGTGACTGCACGAGGCTTTGGGGGGGACACCTAGACACAAACCATAGCAGTGTGGGAAGTGACCGTAGGTCAGAAATCTTGCAAATAACGAACGTCAATTATATTTTAGTAAAATGTACAGTGTCTTACATGGAGAAATGTTCTCAAACATTTTTCATATGTATTTGGTTTGCACATTGGCCTTTGGGATGGGTGGATGTTATGATATGTGTGAAATATTGTAGATTAACTGTAGTAAATATGTAGACGCATTTTTTTGTGGCTTTGAGGGTCGTGCAAATGAATTATATATTATGTTCCAAACTGGCTTTTATCTTTACTTTTCCATGAATAATGTAATCACATTCTTTTCTCTATTGTTTGTTTGTGGGAAATGTAATTTAGCCTGATGAAAACAAAGGTGATATGCATTACGATGCTGAGATTATCCTTAAGAGACAAACCTTACTAGAAATACAAAGGTTCCTCGGTGGAGAAGACTGGAAGCCAGGAGCCCTGGATGATGCACTCAGTGAGATTTTAATTAACTTTAAGCTTCATGACTTTGAAACATGGAAGTGGCGATTTGAAGATTCCTTTGGTGTCGATGCACGCAGCGTGTTGATGGTAAGATGGGGTTGGGGCGGTGTGATTGGGTTTCCTTTTTTAAACAATACTTTGGAAATACCACCATAATTATGCTAAGAACCAGTCCTTGGTCACTCCCCGAGGTGACGAGCAAGCAGCTAGGCTGGGCAGGTGACTTGTTTCCTGGTCATTTTCTGCGCTGGTGGGAGGCGGGCTCCGCGGGCTGCTGACTGCAGCTTCTCCTCCTGGCAGGTGCTCCTGTGTCTCCTCTGCCTGGTGATGCTGGTGGCTACTGAGCTGTGGACGCGGGTGCGCTGGTACACCCAGCTGAGACGTGTTTTTATCATCAGCTTTCTCTTCAGTTTGGGATGGAATTGGATATATTTATACAAGGTATTAAACAGGCACAAAGGTGAAAAGTTAAGTGTAAATCGTAGAGAAGGCTGAACCGACAGCAGTCTCTAGCTGTGGGTGGAGGCGGCGGTTTGGCACTGTTCAGCTCTGTGTGGTTTGGGGGTCCTTGATCCATTATCAGGAAAGCTATAGTCCTGATTGTGATAACCAGTTCCTGCTGGGTGGCAGATGGGCCACTAAACTAACACAGAGCCAGGTGGGCACGTTTTAAAAACAACTTAAGAACTCTTAGGGCGTTTGGATGTGTTCTTTTATTCCTTGTTACAAATGATGCCAAAATGTCGTTTTTTAAAAGTTAGGTTACTTTTTAATATAAAGTGCTGTGCTCAGGGGTGGGCAGGGAGTCGGTGGTGCAGTGTGCTTGCCTGGCGTGAGGAAGGCCAGGGCCCCATCCACAGCAGCATTAAGCAAAAAGTACGGCATTTGGAAATCGTGGAACTAATTTTTAAAATTCACCTAAAAATTACTTGTGAGTAATTATCAGTGTTTTGACATTCTTTCCAATCTGTTTTCTAATATATTAGAGTAGGAAAAGAGCAGAATATGGTGGCAATTGCCTGTAACCCTAGCACTCAGGAGGCTGAGGCATGAGGATTGCCATGAGTTTGAGGCCAGCCAGGGCTACATAGTGAGTTGTATTCTGGGATAGCCTGAACTCCATAGTGAGGTCCTGTCTCAGAAAACCAAACAAATAAAAAATTAAAAATCACAGAGTGGCCTGGTTTGCGGAAGTAGTGGAGGCACGTTGGGCTGGGGTCTTGGATGCGTGGCCTGGCTTTCTTGGGCTCAGCCCCTCACGGCTCCGCTGTGGTGTCGCACAGATGGCCTTTGCACAGCATCAGGCTGAGATTGCCAAGATGGAGCCAGTCGGCAACGTGTGTGCAGAGAAGATGGACTGGACCGGCAGTCTCTGGGGTAAGGCTTTGGATCATTTGTCCCTCTTTTTAATAGAATTGTAAGAATGAGAGAAAACTGTTATCACAGAGAACAGAGTGAAATTCCCTGACAGAATCCACAACTGAATTAACACAGAAGCACGTGTGGCTGGTGGTGGCAGCTCGTACCTCTAATCCCAGCCTGTGGGAGGGCGGCCAGGAGCATCCTGAAATCAAAGCCAGGCTGGGCTACATAGCCAGACCCTGTCTTGTCTTTAAACTTTACAGGCTCCTATAAAGGCACAGGGAGGAACGGAAAGGGGCGTGTGGGCTCTGGTGTGTGCCTCCGTCAGGCTGCAGGGCCTGTTCTGTTCCCTTGCTCCCTGGTCCTTGGCGCAGGCCTCACGCCCTGGGTCCCCAGCGGAAGCTTATTGAGCATAGAATGAATGTGTGTGTGTGCAGGTGAATGGCCATCCCAGCCCCGACCTCTGTGCTGACCTGGGAAGCCTTTTTTGACTTACGAAATCTTATGTTGCATATTTAACAAATTTTAACTAAAGAGAAATTATAAAATAAAGAATTTTTTTTTATTATAGATTTGGTTAACATTCTCACTAATGTTGATTTCTTTAATTATATTTAGCTTTGGGAACTGTGTAATATTCAAAGGCATTTTATAAAGACAAATCCATACTGATGTACATAGAGTAGAATCTCAGTAAGTTCTGTAAATTGTGTCTTAAAATTAAAACATTTTGTGGCCCACGCCTGTAATCCTAGCACTTGGGATGCTGAGGCAGGAGGATCGGTGTGAATTTGAGACCAGCCTGGGCTACAAAAGTGAGTTCAAGGCCAGCCTGAACTGCATAGTGAGACCCTGTCTTAAAAAAAACAAAAAATTCAAACATTTATGGGAACTGTATCAATTTAACTTTGCCTTTTGGTTTCAGGAGATAGAAAAGTGCTACAGAAAAGTTGGAAGAACTAATATTTCACGTTTTATTTTGTAAAAATAGTAAAAGACTGACTTTTAAAATTGAAATATTGGGCCAGGGATATAGCTCAGTGGCATAAGTGCCTGCCTACCAAGTGCAGGGTCCTATCCCTGGTACTGCAACAACAACAACAACAAGGTGGAGTTGTAATCACAAGGAATTGTAAGAGGCCGAGCCTGTGAGCCTCTCCTCCGCAGCTCCAGCGGCACTGCCTTCCGCAGCTGTGGCAGTCTAGTGTCAGAGCCAGACCCTGACGTTGATACAAGCCACTAACTTGTTCACATCTCCCCAGTTTCACTTGCTATTCCTTTGTGTGTAAAAGCTACTTTTAATTATTGACGTTTCAGAAATCTTTATACAGTGAAATTGTTTTGTCTTTGTAAGGTGGGTAATTTGAGTTTTTAAAATAAACATTATTTTGGACATAAGATTAAAAAATTTAATATATATAGAAAGTTTATTTAAAACATCTTTATTTATTTTGTCTTTTTGAGACAGAATCTCACTATGCAGTTCAGGCTGGCCTTGAGCTCACTTTTATAGTCCAGGCTAGTCTCAAACTAACACTGATCTACCTGCCTCAGCCTCCCAAGTACTGGGATTACAGGCATGCACCACCATGCCCAACTTTTATGTAAAATTTAAAACAATTCTAAATGACTGGTGGATAGAAAAAGAAGAGCCAAAACCCAGATTATGGTATTTGGGAATGAAGTGCATCTTAAAACCTTCTCTCGGTGCTTTGTCTGTTTCTCTGAATAGAGTGGTTCAGAAGTTCGTGGACCTACAAGGATGACCCATGCCAAAAGTACTATGAGCTCTTATTAGTCAACCCTGTTTGGTTGGTTCCACCAACAAAGGTACAGAATGTTTTGTAAGTTACTTATATACAGTATGTTAAAAATTTTTTGCATTTGTAAAAAAAGTGCTTTAAGACTTGTTTATTAATCTTCATCATAGAAAATTCCATCAGTGATTTTTCATAATTTCAGCCTCAACGTAGTAACTTTGAGCTTCTTCTTTTTGTCTTTTTTCCTTCGAGGAAAAAAATGAGGTTGCTTTTATCTTTTCTCTTAGGCATTGGCAGTTACATTCACCAACTTTGTAACGGAGCCATTAAAGCACATTGGAAAAGGAACCGGTGAATTTATTAGAGCGCTCATGAAGGAGATCCCGGTGTTACTCCAGATTCCAGTGCTGGTCATCTTGGCCCTGGCAGTCCTGGTTAGTACTGGATGCCACTGGCCTGCGGGATTTGCAGACAGACAGGCGACTCTCAGGGCCCGGGACTTCTTGGCTGTTGTCACAGTAAATCATGCTTCCAAGTGAGGTGACTTTTGAGCAATATTCGTACTTTCCTGTATGCGCCTGTAATCAGAGGCCTTCTCATGGGTAGATGTCATAGCCATGACTTAGCTTCTTAAATGTTTTTTATTTTATGAAAAATTTTGATAACCAAATAGAGAATTACAATAATTGCTGAGCTGCTTATTGTTATCTTCAAAGTGCTCAGTACAAGATGTAAACCAAAAAAATTCTTACAGGGAGGAAGCAGGTAACTGGGAACTAGGGCTGGCCAGCTAGCTCAGGGCCAGCTTAGGCAGGCGCAGGGACTGGGGTTCGATCCCCGGCACCATATACCATGCTGGCCCCGCCCCTGGGGCGCGCTGAGACGGCAGTTAGACTGGACGGGTGGCACACACCTGTAATCGCAGTGCTTGGGAGGCGGAAAACAGGATCCCAATGAGTCCCATCTGTGCAGTGAGACCCTGTGGACACTGTACTAAATACTTTAAAAATAAAGCCGCTGACTGTACGGAAGTGTAGTGCTCGGTGGTGCAACTCTGACGGCCAGTGGATTACTCATCGTGGCGCATGCAAGAGTGAAGAGCTGGGGCTGGAACAGACTCGGGCAGGGGCTCGGGGAGGCTCGGCACGCTGAGACACTGCTTGGGGACCTCGGAGCTGCATTCGTCAGGAGTTCATTCTTTACCCAGCATTCTTATATTATTGACTTTTGAGTCAGTACCCCAAAAAGAGCTGATTATAGAACAAAAAGAACTCAGATTTGCTGTGGGAAATTCTCTTTCAAGGTGAAATTTGTTGTCCTATTCACCCTAAAAGTGTCTTTTTCTTTGGTTTTGTCTTCTGGGTGTGGCTACAGGATTCTGTGGCTATGAGGTGAGGTTTTATTAGGTGGTAATAGCTCTGCAGTAGTAATTTGGTCCCTAAACTTATGAGCAAAAGCTGGGGTAACTTCCTGTTTCATTTGCTTTCTAGAGAGTTCTATTCTGACTGGAGTTGCTTCTATCTTCAGTAGTAGTCTCTAG
The DNA here is from genome assembly GCA_004027915.1 of Capromys pilorides. Taxonomy (NCBI): domain Eukaryota; kingdom Metazoa; phylum Chordata; class Mammalia; order Rodentia; family Capromyidae; genus Capromys; species Capromys pilorides. The sequence goes on from PVKN010006359.1 coordinate 11,073, forward strand.
TACAGAGATTTTCTACTTTTTGTTCCTAGGACTTTTGCATGTCTTTTTTTTTTTTTAAATTAAAGAGACAAAATGTGACTCAGTGTGACCTGGAACTCAGAAAGTCAAGTTCTCCCCTTGCCTTGGCCTCCCAAGTATGCATTCTTAAAAATAGGAGACCACAAGAGCTCCTGTTTGTGGGGCTGTATTTATTGGTCTTTACCATATTACTAGGAATTAAAGCAGAAAGTTGGAAATGACAAGTGCACACAGACCCGCACGCCGTGGACGGTCAGAAGGTGGGTCTCCACCTCTCACGGGACCTCTCCACTGCACGCTCAGGAGAGGAGTGTGCAGGAGGAGGACAGATGAAGGGTTACAGAGTAGAGCGTCTGCGCCTCAGAGATCTCACGCAAGTGTCTCAGCAGTTCCCTCGGGGCTCCCGGGGCCACACTTGGAGAACTGCTGCCTAGTTGGTCCCACGATGTGAGTCAAAGGCTGCTGAATTTTACATGTAGTTTAAGCCATGTTTGTATTTGTAAAAAATCTACTGGAAAATATTTACGTAGCAACATGCAACTTAAAATAGTCTGTGGCGTTTAGTTTCTTTGGAGCATGCAGGCAGTTATCAAGTAGCACTTTCTGTTTAAGCTTGTAGGCCGCCTTCTGTGCTGATGATACCAATTCAGGCAGAATTTGTCCAGTGGATTGAAATGTCTACTCAATACTGAGTGCTATATTCAGTTTTACTGGGTATTCTGGCCTATATTAAAGGTCTCGCTTGAAAAAAGTGAAGTCAATGTAATTGTGTCTATAAATATTAGATAATCATGTTGTCACACTGAATATAATACCTACCTCCTAATTCCATTATAAGTCAGCCCCTATGTCCTCACAGGATGCATTTCTCTTCCTTAGAGTTTCTGCTATGGTGCTGGAAAATCAGTTGGTGTGATGAGACATATAGGGGGTCCTGAGAGGGGACCTCCGCAGGCCCTGGAGCTGGGTGAGCGGACATGGCCCAAGGCGCTTGGTGACCATGGCGGAGCAGGCGATGCAGGCTTCTGTTACAGGGGCCGTCCTGGCCCTATTGAGCAAGGCCCTGGTGACAACATGCGTGAGTGCAGAAGAGACGACGTGAGGGATAGACACCCTGACTGCAGATTTCACAGTGGCTGCAGCAGCCCTGAGGTTCTCCGGGCGTTCGACTTACCAGACACAGAGACACACGAGCACACCAAGGTGGCACCCAGTGTAAGTCAGTGACTGCTTTATTTTGCTGTCCCTGTGTGCTAGGCCTAAAATGCAGGGTCTCACTATATAGCTTGAACTTGTGGTGATGGGGTTACAGGTGTGTGCACCACCACGCTCAGCGTGCCCAGCGTGGCATGTGATGCTGGGGATCGAACCCGGGTCCCTGCACTTGGCTAAGTAGGTGCTTACTCCACTGTCTCACCAGCCCTCACAGAGCTTTTGTCTTTTTTTCCTTTTGCTGTTAATTACATCACTGGTAGGATACGTGGTCAGAAATTAGTTCTGTTTCTTCAGCAGTAAAATGAGATTTATAAAATCTTGTTATGGACTTTCTTCGAAAAATTAGCCTATCTGTATGTATTTAGAACACTTGAGGATGCTCCTTCCAGCTTTACAGTAATGGTTCCCTGCCTCTTAGCTCACAAATGCTCCAGTAACTTCTAGTCTCTTTTGCAGCCAAAACTGAGTCTTCCTTGCCCCATGTCTGCCACCTTCTAGTCACTGCCTGTTGACCTCAGTCATAGGGTTGGGCCATTCCTTAAGTTACAGACTGTACTTGCTGTGTACCATCTAGAATGCTTCCCTTGCATATCAGTCTTCTTAACACCCCTAGCCTGGGTCGCTGTGCCACCCAGAATGTCTGTGCTCCTCTATCCAGTTCTGTGAGGCTTCTGTGCTTGCAAGCAGCCCTGAACCCAGCCCTGAACCCACAGCTTGCTGTACTAGAACTTGCTAGGTATAGTTGCTTGCTAACCTTTGTGCTATGCTGTGTAAGCAGTAAGAACGCAACTCTACTTTACAGCCTACATCGCCTGTTGTGGATACAAAGCCCCGGGACCTTGGTGGGGTCGCAGCAGAAAGCATCCAGTCAGCCAAGCCTGGCCCTGTCCCAGCGGTCGTCTCAGGGGCCCCTGCAGGCCCCCCCAGCGAGGAAGAGGCCCCGCTGAAGAGCGAAGCTGCTGGCAGCCCAGCATGTGGAAGAGATCCCGTTAGCAGCCCCTGTGGCTAGAGCGACGCCAGGGCCGTGACTCGTAAAGTATATTCTCAGTGACTGTTCGCTCTTCCCTACATACATTCTGGTATTTGCTACAAAGGTGCCAGTTTATAATGAACACATGCATGTATATATGTATAGATTACACATGTCTGTACATATGTACGCATGTATGTAAAAGGTTCTATTTCATCTTTTTTTTTTTTTTTATGTTCATTCGCATCTTTATTTTGCAACCTGTGGTCTGGCTTCCCAGGTCTTCTTGCCTCCAAGGAGAAGGGCAAGAAAAAGAAGTGCTGGGTAAAAAAGGGGGAAGTCTCTACAGGATTCACCGTTTTCTCTCTTCTGCACAGTGCATAGGTAGGGTAGATAGGGTCACGTGCCACTCCCTCACCGAGGTTGTCAATATACTATCAAGGGAAGAGGCAAATGAAGCTTCTGGAGGGCGACGTGACGTGGTGAGCACGCATCATCGCAGCTCTTCATCTGTGTGGTGGATGGTGAGGGAGGCAGAGGCTTCACTGGAGCATGACAACCCTCATTGGTAGTGTTAGTATCCAGCACAGGGGTGCATCAGTGTTGAGGACTCTGGTGTAAAGAAGCACAAAGGCGTCTTCGTTTACTAGTAGTTAAAAAGAGGGCAAGCAGTCTCAAGTTACAGAGGGAGGAGTGCGTGCGTGCGAGCGTGTGCACGTGTGCATTAGAAGGGGTTTTGCAAGCAATATTTTAGGAAGAGGTCTGGTGGAGGGGCGGGGGGAAGTTGAACAAAGGCTGCGTGGAAACTTCTAGTTTTTCTCAATCAACTAAGGAATAAAACTATGGGGGAGAAAAGGAAATACTCTTGGATTGTGTATTGCTGGCTCAGCGCAGCACAAAGCTGGGTGTGTGTGTGTGAGAGAGAGCGCTATTTTATCTTAAGATCAATGTCAGAGTTTTGGAAGTATTTTGGAACAGGGTCTCATGGAATTTATTTTTTAAAACAAATATTGAGGCAGCACTCATTAGATAATGAGTGATTGACTTAGGGGACACTGAAGAAATACTTGTTTGCAGGCAGCCAGGTATGTTCCCTGATCAAGTCCCATGGTGCCCACTTTGGTTCACAGCATCATCTCAACCGGGGGCGCGCCCAGCTCAGGCTGCCAACCCCTCAGCTCCCCAGGCTAGGCCAGCACGGATCCGTGTGCCCAGTTGGCTTCATCGCTGCTGCGGCTGCGACTGGCCCTGCTTCTCCAGCTTCTGGGGATGCAGAACTGAAGATTATGGTGGGGTTGTGGATTAACGTAGCTTGCTGGAGCCATAAACCTGTTTTTATTCTTTCCCCACCCAACAAGCCTGATAGGCTTGGTAAACTTTTTGCACAGAATCCTAGCAGTTGATGCTGTTATTACTGTAGCTTATGACAGACCATATCATATTGGCTATATGATCTAATACAGAACCACATCTAGAGAACATAGGAAAACAGACCAGGGTGTTTTCATCACTGCAAGTAAAGCAAAAATTTTGAGTCAACATTTAAAATCAGTTTTCCTGGTTCTGTATTTTTGAGACAGAGTCTTGCTCTGTGGGCTCAGCTGACTGGTGTGGGGCTTGCGTGTGCGCCACAACCCTGGCCACCAGCGCATCACCCCACTTCCTGAGCAGTGGGCTTGGCAGCGTGCACACCACCAGCCCCACTACCCCCCACCCCCAGGCTAGTTTCCCTGAGTTTAAAATGTGCTTTGGGGGCTGAGGCAGGAGGAGTGCTATCAGTTTGATGCCAGCCTGGGCTACACAGCGAGATCTTGTCTCAGAAAATCTTTATTTTAAACTTTTTTTGAAAAGCACGTAAATGTTTTGCGTATGTCTCTAGCTTGCAGATTTCACATACATTCAGGTGTCCTGTTTTAACCATATTCACACAGAAGTTACATTTACACTGAAGTGATAGATGACTTCTAGAAATGGAATTTATCAAGAATAAAATCTTAAATTTTTAAGCAGGTATTTCTCAAAAAAAAATTTCAAGTAGTTGCCTTTTTGCTATTTTTCACATGAAATGCAGAATATCCCTACTGAGCTCCCCAAGTATTAGACATGACAGAGTTTTACCTGTTGCTAACATTTTCTGGTTTGGTCCTGTAAATCTGTCCGGTATCACATATGAAAGGTGTTCATTTTCATCTAAGAAATACAAAGATTTTAACTTGTTGCACAGCAGGCAGGTAACAAACGGGCAGACGAAATGAGGCCTGCAGTTTGGAGATGTGCGGACGTCCGTGCAGGTGCTGGAGCCCAGACTCGAGCTGCTGGGGGACTTGTCTCCTCAGCTGGGCTCCGGCTCTCAGGAGAAGCAAGTGCCTCAGGTGACACTCACTGTGAGGGGAGAGGTCATGCTTCCTGCACTCCTGACCGCTTTCAATCCCCAAATGAATCCTTTTTACAAATGTTAAAAATTTCATCTTTGTGTCCTTTCACTAGATGCCCACCTGGGGCTGGAAGCTGTCTCAGCAGCTAGCGAGGTGCCGCGCCACCGTGGCATGAGTAGCCAGGCAAGACCCGGTTACAGACTGAACCTGTGAGGGCCAGCGGCTCCGGAGGAGCGATGACGCTTGTCCGCTCACTGGCTGTACTTGACACTAACCGTAAGGCTTATAGTAAAAGGGCTTTTAAGAAAATCAGAATGGCGACAAACAGCTGTTAAAAGCATTTTTAAAATGGAATAGATGATGTTGAATGTTTACAAGAACTAAGAACCACTGTACACAGAATAAACCTTTACATTATTGTGGTTATGCTGCCTTTGAGTTTTATTGTAGAAAACCCCATAAAACATACATATATACAAGCCTTTCCTGAGACGGTGTCGCTGTGTAGTTTAGGCTCGCCTTGCACTCACTGTGTAGCCCCGGTTGCCCTCGATCTCGCAGCGACCCTCCTGCCTCAGCCTTTTGGGTGCCTTAGGTGTGTACCACCACACGGGTATAACATCCTACCTTATATGTAACATATCAAACAGTGCTATCCAGGTTTTAACTTGTGCTTTTGAGAAAATGCATGTGAGTTGGGGCCCCGCAGGGTGCGTGTGCTGGAAATTGAACTCAGGACCTTACCCTGACCACTGAGCTAAAACCACCTGTTAGTTTCTGTGCTCTTAAAGCAGTTATTTTGTTTTTTGCTGAGTCCATAATATATTTCCAGGCTGTGGGTGTCTAACTTTTTTTTAAAAAACACTGAGGGCTTTGGAGGAGCGGGTCTCACTTTTGCCCACTAGAATCATCCGAATTCCTTTTTGAGAGGTGAGAACCAGGCCTCACCTGAGCTCTGCGGGGTCAGGGTCAGCAGAGCTGAGTGGACTGTCTGTCCCCAGCGCGGAGCTGCGTGCGATGCTTGGACGCCTCCAGGACCTGCCTTTCCTCCTGTGTCTCATGCTGCCCACTGCCTGTCTACCGGTAGGGACCTTTGTCAGCTACCTTTGGTCTGCGGGTTGTGGCGAAACCGATGTCCTCACCATTGCCTTCCCTGCCTAATTTTTGTGACTTTTCTATTTTTGTGGCCTGGGTCTTGCCAAAACCAAGGGTTTTCTTTTTTAGTATTAGGTCCTATAAAAGTTTGTATTGCAGTAGTATTATGTATGAAAACATGAATAGCCCAAACATGCTAAAAGAAGTTTATTTCTTAATGATTTCTTTTATACTGGTCCTGACTAAAAATACTGAGTAAAGATTTTTTTAAGAGGAAAAAAAATTTTTTTTAATACTATATTTTTACATTGGTCAAGTACAGTATTTTTACTGAACAGTGTTATTTCCCACTAAATCCAAGATTAGGTATTAAAAATGCCATTGTTGATGGAAAGTTTTAAAAATTACCTCAGCAAGAGGATTCAACTCTAGTCTAGGATCCATTTAAATTCCTGCTTTACAAACTCTAGTAAAGTTGCAGAAGAACACAGTCCTAGGCAGCCATCGGGATGTGAAGCACCTCATGACCCCTCGCCCTGCAGCGAGCGAGCACCCGCAGCGGTGGCTCTGTTACTCCTGCTGCAGCTTAAATATTTTCCTCATTCTGATGTCATTTCAAGCTGTATTGCAGTGCTGTACATCCTTTTTTGGAAAAAATAGATCAAATTTCCCTGCAGCACTCTGAAAGGTAATAAGGTCTTTTAAAATACCCATATTAACTAGTGGTGTGGTGATTATTTTCCTGAATTTTTATATTCCAACAAAGCATTACTTTGCAAAAGGTCCTTTAGTCCAAATTCGGCATCTCTATTTTGATCTCTTTGTAAAAGAACTCTCTGTTCATCCATTCTTTTGGCCTGAGACCGCAATATTAGGCTAAAAAAGTCTTCGTCTGGTACTGTCGGACCTTTGGTGGCAGCAGGTGGAGGAGCACATCTTTGGTCATCTAATCTGGACCCCTGGAATTTAAGAGCAAGGTTAAAACACAAATGCATTAGGGAAGGAAAACTAAGTTGTATGTCATTTGTAACTAGAAAGTGACCTGTAACCATTTATGTGTTTTTGTGAATTTAATCTATAGACCTGAAACAACAGAATTTTTTCTTCAAAAGGTTGTACAGAATGAGAATGTATCTGCAGAGGCATGGCCAGGTTTCATGGGCTGAGTTAGAGCAGCACACCATACTACTTCAATCCTAACTGGTCACAAGAAAGAATCTGGAATTTGACTAACCTTGGGAGGTACAGAAGTTCCATGTTCTGTTATACAGGTCTTGCTTTAACTTGCCCTTAACCACCCAGCAGAAAAGTTTAACAAGGAGGCATAAAAAGTAAAGCCAGATTAGTATGCAGAGCTGTAAAAGGCTTAAATTGACAGGTTCCGACATTGCCAGTTCTGCCAATAATCCATTGCGATTATGGAATACTGGACTATGTATACAACTACTTTCTCTGAGTTCAATGAGAGAAATTATAGTACCAATAATGATTAGAAAAATTATGTCTATATCCTGTGCTCTGTATAACTACTAAGAGGACAATGATATGCATTGCATCAATTATTGGGAATGTACTAATGTGTTTTGAAAATGTCACATTGTTATTAAAAGTAAAAAAATCTGGAGTCACTGTATCTCACTAAACAGGTCAAGAATTACAATCTTAGCATAGCAGGCACCAACAATGTAATTTACCAAATCTCAAGAAATAATCTGCATGAAACCTCTGGAGCGCTATCTTCAGGCACAGGGGCAGCAACTATGACCTTTGTTTTTGGTCTGAGGGTTTTGCTGTGCCGTCTGGCCTTGAACTCATTTTGCTCAAACTCCAGGCGAACCTCCTGCCCTCTCCTAGCCCTGGGTGTGGGACTTCAGGTGTGCGCCATGTGCCCACCTCGAACACCTGCTTCTGAAAGCATCATTCTCATCTCAGCAGAGCACTGGCAAGCTGGTCTCCTGCTATGGGGCAGAGCTGAGCAACTGCAAGTACCACGGGTTTAAGCCAAAAGCATTTTCTCTTTGCCCTTCTACAGGTAGTTAAATCTGTTAAGGAAAATAGCCCAGACTGAATTCTTTCAAGTTCCAATTTATGATTTCCATATTAGTGCATTGGAAAAGTTACTGGCTAAAGTCTGTAATTCCTAATACGAATATGACAGCTCAAGAGTAAGGGTAGAAAGTGAAGCTGATAACCTGGGTCCCCACAATATTGCCAGGCACTGCCAAGGAAGCACCAACCTGCCTTGTGCCCGTCAGCCATGCAGCCTGGCCAGGGCTGCACTCCTGCGCCCAGTGGGTGGGCTCTGCCGTCCTTCCTGTCCAAGTTTTTGCCACTGCCACGGCTCCAAGCAGCCCAACAATTGGGCCCTTCAGTTTCTAGCTGCTTCTGCCTGTTTGCATCCATATCTCTCCACCCCCTTTGTTCTCACAGTCACGCCAGACCCTCTTCCCTTGCTCTGGAGAAGCATTTATTCAGGTACTCTGCCCATTATTGAGTCTGTTGATTTTTGTTGTTCAGTTTTAGGAGTTGTCCACATATTCTAGATACTAATCCTTCGTCAGGCAATTTCCAAGTATTTTCTGTGGGTTGCGTTTTCTCTGTTAATGTCTTCTCATGCACAAGTTTCTTATTTCTTAATACTGAGGATAGAACCCCCCACTGACTTACATGTCTAGGTCTTTTTTTTTATTTTTCCATTTTTCCTGCCTCAGTTTTATTTGTACAAAGTACAGGAGGACACAACCCCCCTACAAATGGCACCCCAGGGGTCACACCAGTCTTGTTTTTACATTTGCAGACAAGAGGCTTTCACTGTGGAGCCTTCACAGGGGCCTGGGCGCCTCTGAAAGCCTGGGCTAGAGCCTGGGCCTTTGGCTGGCAAGGCCTGTGACCCTTGGCAATGCGGACACAGATACGCTTCCCAAGCTTGGGGTGGGCAATAAAGGCAAGTCGAGCGAGCCTGCGGTTTACTCCCTTTGGGATCTTGGGCTTGATGAGGGGCTTGATAGCCTCGGTGTGTGCACTCATGGCCTTGGCATTGTCTGCATCTTCTCGAAGCCTTTCTTGTGCTTCTTGGCAAAATGCATATTCCTAAGGAGCTTGGGCTCTACCCCCTTCAGAGATTCATATCTTTGTGACAGAGGTTTTATGATGCCATTTCTGTGCCATTTTTGGGACTGGTTGTGTGTGGTGTGGTTCTTAGACTTGGCCATAACTGCACTATAAACCATGGCTGCCCTGAGTCTATTTTTTAAAAAATTTTTATCTTTTTTTTTCTGAGACAGGTCTCACTAAGGCTGGTTTCAAATTTACGATCCTTCTGCATCAGCCTCCCAAGTATGGAGTTAAAGGTTTGTGTCACCACACACCTGATAAAGTTTTTATCATTTTTCTTGGCAGGACTGGGACTGAACTCAAGGCCTTTGCACTAAGTACGTCCTCAGGCCTATTTTTTGAAATCTTTTAAAAATGTATTTGTTGCAGGGTCTCACTATGCAGCTCAGACTCAGTGATCCTCTGGCTTTCAGCCTCTGCAGTGCTGGACTTGGTGGCCTGGGGGCGGGGCTGACACAGCATGTGGGGCCTGGGATTGAACTGTGGCCCCTGCACTTGCCTAAGCTTGCCTACGCAGGCATGTTTACTCCTCTTGAGTTATCTCACTGGCACCTTTTTTGAAATCTTGAGACAGGATCTCAAGTTATTAAGCTTCCCAGTCTGGGCTCAAACTTACCATGCTCCTGCTGCAGCCTCCCACGGTGCAGGGGCACAGGCCTGGGCCATATGCTCAGCTTTTTCCATGTATCTTATGTACGTTTGCAATAACTATAGGCTGACTTCCCAGAACTAAAACTGGTGACTCAAAAGTCACTCAAAAGAGATTGCCTGTCTCTTTATTTTTTAGGTGTAACCTCTTCCAAGAGCTTTAATGCCAGCTGCTGCATGCCGATGTCTCATACATTTACTTCTGCCTTGAGCTATTCTATAAATTTCTGGCTCAGTCTATTTATTATCTAATTGAATATCTCATTTAGTACATTTTAAACTTGCTTTCTTTAGTCTCTGTCAACAATCACACACCCTATTATTCAGACCAAAGAGACAGAAGCCCTCCGTGAGCTCTTTTACCCTTGCCCCCACGCAGCTGCCAACTGGTCCCTGTATCTGCCGACCACCACCTGTCCACCTTAGCTTCCTCACCGAGTTTTGTACTGATATGACTGCTGCTCGACCTTATCGATATCTGAGGTGATCTAGCAGAATGCACCAGTGGCTTCTGAACATCCTTGGAACACGAAACGTCACCATGGCTACACGAGCCTCAGCGCTCTAGGTCCCAATTATCTCAAAGCTGCTACACTGTTGCGTCCAAGAGGGGCCCTGCTGCTCCTGCCTGGAATACTCTTTCCTAAATACTGACAGGGCTGCTGCTTTACTTCATTCCAATCTGTTTAAACTGCAACCCAGAAAGCGCTCCTGTGACCACTCTACCTAGAGTAGTCCACTCGCGACCGCCCACTGCCTGTCATCCCTTCACCCTTGCTAATCTTCTCATAGCAGTTATCATGGACTGACTTTCCCTTCCCTGTGTGTTTGTGTATGCGTCTGTGTGTAACTATATCTATGCCTAGATATGTGGTGTCAAAGAATACCGGGCTTACATCTTTAAGAATTATTAATCCCTTTGTAAATACTTTCCCTTCGTTAAACCCATGTATCCCACCATTCTGGCCACTTTCTGAAGCAGTCCGGGAACTCTTTCATGAGTGTCTTTAGTTGTGCTGTCCTGGCTGTTTCAATGTCCTGAACTGATTCAAAATGTCTGACTTTAGGAAGAGCCAGAAGTTGCATGGTGCCAGATCCAGTAAGTAAAGTGGGCGCAGACACCTTCAGGCTCCTGGAGTCTGCTTTCTCAGGCAGACTGTGGCAGCAGCACTATCTACGTATATCACCCCCCATACTGGAAATCGAGCTCAGGACTTTGTGCTTGCCAGGTAGGTGCTTGTGCCCCTGGCCTATATCCCTGGCCCCCACCATATTTTTAAAAATCACATCTCATGCCAGGCCTGGTGGTACACACCTGTGATCCTAGCACTGGGAAGCCTGAGGCAGGAGGACTGGCCAGCCTGGGCTATACAATGAGACCCTGTCTCAAACAAGTTTTTAAAAATCACATCTCATAAATGTGTCTTACTGCAATAATTTTTAAAAATTTTTGGGCAAACTATACAAGTAATGCATATATATATATATATATATATATATTTATTTATTTATTTATAAATCTACTAGCTCTCCCACTAAAATTTAAGATCCTTTCAAAAGCAAGTACATCTTTAGTAGTCAGCAGCAGGATGGTAAGTGGTGCTCAGGGCTTCCTGACACAAAGCCCAAGAATCGCACCTACCTGACACCTCACAAGGACGTCAAAGAAGTCCTCATCTGGCTCTTTGCTGTCCTTCATCCTCAGGTGGTCAAGTACTGACTGTCTCTTGTCCTTCGTCCAACGCAGCCCTGGCAGGTTACTGACACTGGCCCTCTGGTCGTCCAGTCGGCGGCTCTGCGAGCTGGCGAGAAGGTCTAAGAACTCTTCCGTGTTGGGGGACACCACAGGGACAGGTGGTGCTATAAATAGAAACGACCTAGTCTTAAAGGACATTCACTCATGTCCACTGTACACACAGCCCTTCTCAGCCCTACCAGTCCTGCCCCCAACAGAGTTCACCAGGCAGACGGCTGTGGCCGCAGTGGGCAGGCAGCCAGGACGGAGCCCAGGGTTCCTCAGGCCCCTGGAGATGAGGCTGCCTGGAGCGCACCTGAACCACAGGCCCAGGTGAGGCCAATCAACTTCAACAACGCTGCTCAGACAAGGACGAGTGGGACGGTGTTTTTATCCATTTCTTGGATGGAATTAGGGAACTAAACAGGGTCAGGAGTTGCTGGCAAGCCTGGCCTACGGTTAGGAGTCTCAGCTTCAACAGAAAAATGTAAAGCACCGAGTTTAGACCTTGCTTAAGATTCAGGCCTTAGCTTCAGTGTGCGTTGGAGGCGTACGCCTCTTCAGTCAGGGCTTTTTTATTCCACATATGAGATAGTTACATATGATACACAATTGTAAGGAAGGTGTATATAACTATTCATTTTCTTCTCATTTTTATTTTTATTTTTTTAAGGGCTGGGGATTGAACCCAGGGCCTTGTGCCTGCTAGGCAAGAAGAGCTCTACCACTGAGCTATATCCTTAGCCCATCATTTTTAAAATTAGATTTTGCCCAGCCCCAAAGAATAGAGAGGCAGTATTGACACAGTTAGTACAAAGCTCACTGGATTACACAGAGATCACAAGGACCTGAGGGAACCTGTTGTGAACTGTACAGACACCAGCACCTTATGTAGACCTTGACTCTGGCTCATTACTCTGTCTCCTGTGATGAGAACGGAAGCCTCGGATACAAATCAAGGAGAACCGCAGCGAACAGAGAAACGCAGAGAACTGACCTTTCTGTGCAGCCGTCGGCGGAGTGGCCGGAGCCGTGGGAGCCGCCGCGCGGCAGTGCTTCTCCTGGAAGCAGCACCGCTGATCGTCCATCCTGCTGCTCTGGAATCGGCTCAGCAGGTCGAAGAAGCCTTCGTCACCAATGCTCTCTGCACTGTTTTTCTAAACATGGACAGGATTGAGTCGACTTAAATGCGCTATCACTACTTTTAGATCCTTAATGAACAAGATGCACCCAGGGAAAAGGAAGAACACCAATGATCAGTAATTTTAATTTTCTAAGAATGTGAGTGGCATACTGGAAATAAAGTAATTACCCAATTCAACTAAAAGAGGGAATTTCTAGTTGAACTTCCAGTTCCTGTATAGTAGTCCCTGGCTATTTTGGGGTTTGACTTTCATTTCTTTCTTTTTTTTGGTATTTAGTACAAGGTCTACCGGGTTTATAGGGTCTCACTACACAGACTGGACTGTTTATAGCCTTCCAAGCGCTGGGATACAGGTGCACCACCATGCCCAGTCTCAACTGCAGGCTCAGCGTGCCCTGGGTGGCAGGGCTGGTGCTGCAAGCTGGGGCTCAATGGGGTTCAACTTTCAGAGACTCACTATGTCATGGGTTAAAAAAAAAAATCTAAATCATTGCAGATTTTTCATTATATCACAGGATTTTGCAGTAGTGTACAGTACTGTATACATCTTTATATGCGTAGCATTTATAGTTTTAATGATTTTTGCCTAAAATTTTTAAAATATGTAAAATATATTAAAATGTTAATTTTAACATTAAAAGACTATCAAATCAAAACAAACTACACTGTTTACAGTATATCTTTAGCAGATGAATACATACTGTATCATACAGTATATTTATGTTAAAATAATATAGGTTTCTAAGCTTAGAAAATGGTTAAGAACATTAGAAGTGTTTTTATTTTTTTTTTTATTTTTATTTTTTTTTAATTTTATTTATTTATTTATTTGTTTGCTTGTTTCTTTATTTATTCATTTTGTGGTTGGCTCAGCCTGCCTTGGTGGTGGCGCTGGCGCAGCATGTGGTGCCGGGGATCGAACTGCAGTCCCCGCAGTCGCCTGAGCCCTCCTAAGCAGGCGCTTTAGACCACTGAACCATCTCGCTGGCCCTAGAAGTGTTTTTAAAAGCAGGCGAAAGGCTTGTAAGTGCAGGCAGGGTTTATAAAGCCTTAAGACATATATAAATACTACAATAAACATAACGTCACTACTTTGCTGATTTTCACTTACTGCAGGGGTGTCTGGAACGTAACCTCACGATAAGTGAGAGGCCGCTGTATTTCCTAGTCTCAGTGCTCGGTCTGGAGAGAACTGGTGTAACTACTGGATATATGTTTATTTATTCTTTTCTTTTTCGATGGCTCAGCCCACCCTGAGGGTGGAGCTGGCATGGCATGTGGTGTTAGGGATTGAACCAGGGTCCCTTTTTTTTTTTTTTTTTGCCAAACGGGATTGAACTCAGGTCCTTGCACTTGCCAGGCAAGCACTTATTCTACTGAGCTATCTCTCCAGCTCCATAAGCAGGTGCTTTAGACTGCTGAGCTATCTCGCCAACCCAGCTACATTTTTGCACATATGGCCATGTTCACTAAAATGGTGATCCTCTGAGAAATGCACCATGTGGCCATCGGTCTACTTCCATAAGCTGGGACACCTAGGCCATGGGACAGAGCGCGCAGTCTGTTGTCCGTGGAAATGCTGCACAGCACAGCTGTACTAGCAAGCCAGACATCTACCTTAGGCTCAAAGTTGAGTTCTCAGATTCTACAAACTAATTTCAGTAAACTAATCTTTGTAAGAACTGTAAAAATTAGAAAGCAAGCAAGTATATTTTTTCAGAGTGCTTCCCAACGTCTGTGTGTTTTGGTTTTTCTCCAGTGCTGGAGACTAACTCCAGGACCCATGTGTGCCAGGCAAGAGCTCACCAGTGAACCCCATCTTTTCAAATTTTATTTTGAGACAGGGTCTTGCTGGTTTGAACCTCTGATCCTCCTGCCTCAACCTCTTAGTTAACTATGCTGAAGGGCACTTTCTTCCACACCTTCTTCAAGCATTTTGATAAAGATTTGAAGATCTAGCCAGGTGTGGTGGTGCATGCCTGTATCCCAGTACTGAAGAAGCTGAGGCAGGAGGATCACTGCGAGATAAAGACCAGCCTGGGCTACAAAATGAGCTCAAGGTCAGCCTGAGCTGCATAGCGAGACACTGTCTTAGAAAGACAAAAAAAAAGGTAAGCCAGCTGGCAGGATAGCTCAGTGGTCTAAAGCACCTGCTTAGGTGAGCTGAGGCAGGTGCAGGGGACCACAGTTGGATCCCCAGCATCGCATGCCATGTCAGCCCTGATACTTTTTGGGGAGAAGCGGTTGTCAACTTTTACTGAGATGCTTAATACAAGCGGCTTTAAAAAAAATTCTAAGGGAGATAGCTCTGTGGCACAAATGCCTGCCTGGCAAGAGCAAGGCAGTGAGTTTGAACCCTGGACCCACAAAAATAAATAAATAAATTTCGGGGCTGGGGAGATAGCTCAGTAGATTAAGTGCCTGCCCTGCAAGCGCAAGGTCCTAAGTTCAATCCCCAGTGCCACAAAAAAAAAAAAAAAAAAAAAAAAATCTTTCCACAATTTCAGTAGTATAATAGATGGGCAGACAAATTACATGGGCTTCCTGAAGGAGCTGTTAACTAATTTTTAGGGAAAAATTCAGAGCCACGTAGTAGGGGCTGCTCCTTAGTGAATAGGTATTTTCAGATGGAAGATGTTTGATGCCCATTAACGTTAATTATTACTAGCACACAGGATCCACTTCTGCTCAGGATTACAAAATATTCCTGAGCCATTTATATACACGCTGTCATTTTCTCATTTGTTAGCCCTATATAGTCCATAAAGCTGTGTAAGAAACCAGTGACAGAATCAAGGAAGAAGTTTACGAGGGTACGTAGATATAAATGGAATTCTGACCAGAGGACCAAAGTTTTTCAAAGGCTCTCACTGCTTGGAAAGGGGACTTGATAATACAAAATGCCTTCTTGGTAACTTATTTTGACCCTTTTAGGAGAACATAGCGTAGCTAGCTTAGTGACTTCCTTGATATTTATCTATAAGCTCTTGGTATTTTTATTTCTAACATTAAATTTAATAAATTGATGTTTTCTTAATCAAAAGTTTTAAAATCGGTAGCTAGTTTCAGTAGTACAGCTCACAGAAGCTGGCGGCAGCAGACCCTGCATTCTGGAAGCTTTCACTCCTCCCTGAATGGAGTCGGGTGTGCGGTGCACGCCTGCAGCTCGACAGAGGTGCTGGGGCAGGGGGACGGCGAACTAAGCACAGTCGGAACATTGTGGTGATTGTAGAGTAGGCCTCAAAGAATAACGCAGTGAGTGGCACAGCTCAGAGCCAAGGCATGGGTTTAATCCTCAGGACCACCAAACAAAGTGGAGGAGAAAGAGACCCTGGTCCTTGGAACTGAACCCAGGGCCTCTGCACTGAGCTAAATCTCTAGCCCTTGTTTCATTTTTATTTGATACAAGGTCTTGTTAAATTGTGTAGGCGAGGCTTAAACTTGGTGATCTTCCTGCCTCAGCCTCCAAGAGTGCTTGGATTATAGGTATGCACCACCACATCCAGCTAAACTGGAATTTAATTTGTTCTGGATTTAAGTTAATTTGTTCTGAATTTAATTTGTTTTAGGTGAGTGGAGGGTAATTTTACTGGGTGACACTCTAATGAAATAAATGGCAGTAGTTTTGCAAACAACAGTGACTCAAAATCCAAAGTAATAATAACTGTTTGGAACAAATTATTTATGAATGTTTGGTTTTGGCTGTGAGGCTAGAAAACAGGGAAATATGGATACATTCTTTGAATAACAAAGGCATTTATCTTAAGTGTCTAAATGATCAAAACTTAGAATGGAAGAAAATTTAAAATAAGTAGGTGTTCCAAATACAACACTAAAAAACATACCCTCTGAGAATTCGGAATTTGATGGTCAATGGAATTACTGGCATCTTGGAGAACTTTAGTGAAGGAATTGGTTTTGTATTTTTTCCCCTTTAGTCTGCTGACAAAGAGCAGCTTTGCAGAAGGTTTGGCAATGACAGGCTTTTGCTTAGCAAGAATTTCACTGTTCCAGTTTTGTGCCTACAAAATTATAAATGAAAAGCAAGGCATGAACAAACCTCAACTCTGGTTTTCTGAAACACTGACCTGACACCTTAGTCATTTACCGTCAGGATGGGGTAAATTTTAGATCTCTTCATAAAGTTTTCTTTCTTTTTACCCCATTTTCAAAAGCTTACAGCAAATGCATTATCTGGGTTTCTCACTCTCAAAACCTTTTTTTTTTTTTTAAACCTGAGATCTAACGCAGGACCTTGAGCTTCTCAAGCAAGTGCTTATGCCACTGAACTATCTCCCCAGCCCCCAAAACAGTTGTTTTTAAGAATAAGAAATAGTTGAGCTGGCGAGATGGCTCAGCGGTCTAAAGCGCCTGCTTAGGCAACCGCAGGGACCATGGTTCAATCCCTGACACCACATATTGCAGCAGTCCCAGGCAGGCTGAGCTTATTCATATATATATGAATAAGAAATAGTTAAGGTTTAGATTTTCACCTTGACTATCTCTGTGCTGCTATCTGTGATCTGAGCAACTACCTCAAGGACAGCAATGTGTAACACAAAACCCATGGTTGAATGCCTCTCATCTTGCTCTTCTAAATGTGTACTGTTTCTAATGCCTTATCAATTATTACACTCTTTGTAATAAATTTTTAAAAAGACAAGGAAAAAAATTAAGGTTTCTTGAAAGTGTTTATATTTAATTATCTGTCCAATCTTGCATAACTATAACTGTTAATCTGAGCAACAGATTTGTGATAAAAATAGATATGACAACTATTGTTAATTAGCTATTCCTGTTTTGAAAATCTGTAACCTATGTATTGTTGTACGTTACCCTGTTTCAGGCATTTTTTCTATTTGTTTTTGCTTCTGTTTTCACTCTTCAAAACAAAATAAAAAATTTTAAAAAATGTTTACCAAAACTCCTTCAAAAATAAAATTTACATAGAGAGGGAGCCAAAGTAATATTCTGCATGTTACTTAAATAAAAATGTTATAACTGGAAATCTAAGGGTATATGTAGACTTTTTAACCATAAAAATTAACACCTAAAACCTAATGCAGCATAGCAGTTTTTTTCTGTTCATAAAGCTATACTGTTTTCACCAATACAGATAATATTGAGTTCTCAATAGGCAAAACTGACCGATACAGATCTCAGTCTGGTTTAAGTACGTACACAGGATGTCCTCCAGTAGACTCAACATAACAAATACTAAGTACTATGCAGGAGAAATACACAGCACAAAGTTCAGTGCCCAGCAGCTTTCAC